>SNQJ01S0028130.1:133170-157800 GCA_010110895.2 Picea sitchensis | reverse complement strand
AACTTTATTATTTAAATAATTTATTTTGCAAACACTTTGACTACTTTGACCTTTTTGGGCTTCTAGATGACTCATGAGGGTTCTCCAACTTCACATGGTCATAACTCTCTAATCGTGAGTAGTTATGTGATGTTCCACATACCACCAAGAAAATGGCATGACATGTACTATCCATCTAGAATAGTCTTACCTACAAATATATCAAAACTCATACCATTATCTATCAAACAAAATTGGGTCTATTACCCAAACCTTTGTGCTACCGGAATTCACTACCAGAGTTTCTTCAAAGGTTGACATCATTGACAACCAACCCAATTAATCAACAATTAGCGTCTTGCATGTAGTTCTATAGGCCCATAACATTGTTGATACCTTCAAATCCTATTCATCCATGTTTACATTACAAATCTTGGTCAATGCATTCTCCAATATCTTGTTGAATGCTCCCACTATTCCATTCACCTGAGGATGATAAGGAGTGTTCTTCTGATGATATATCTCAAATTCTTCCAACATTTTTTGGATTGTGTTGTTGATAAAGTGAGTCCCCTAATCACTCATCAATATTCTTGGACATACAAACCTTGTAACTACATTTTCAAACAAAAAGTGTGTTGCAGTCTCTATGTTGCAATCCTTCACTAGTGTTGCCTCGGCCCATCTGGTCAAGTATTATGTTGTTTTAATAATATATATAGCTCCTAATATTTTGGATGGTGTATTAATTGAAACTAAAAATTCTACTTCCCACTTATCAAACACTTGCAAAGTTAATTGAGGTCTCAATGGAATCTCATCCCTCCTGGATGGATTTCCAACTCTTTTACAGACATCACAATTTTGACAGTACTCCTTTCCATCCTTATGAACTGTTGGCCACCATAATCTTGCGCGCAATACCTTATGCGTGGTAGTTTTCCCTGCATAATGTCCTCCCACAATTCATGTATGTGCTTCTGCTAAAATGATAGGCATTTCATGCTCCATAAAATATTTCCTCAACATGTTGTCTACACCTAGTTTGTTTAAGTGACCTGCAATCAATTGGTAGTCTGCAGCTATAACCACCAGATTTTTCTTCTGTGCAGTATTAAATTATTTTGGCGCAAATCTTGTAATCAAAAAATCAATAATGTCAGCAAAATATTCATAAACTATCTGTATTGAAAACAATTGTGCATCCAGGAAATTATCCTCCAAGTTAC
Source organism: Picea sitchensis (assembly GCA_010110895.2). Classification (NCBI taxonomy): domain Eukaryota; kingdom Viridiplantae; phylum Streptophyta; class Pinopsida; order Pinales; family Pinaceae; genus Picea; species Picea sitchensis. Next base: position 156,592 of record SNQJ01S0028130.1, on the reverse strand, counting down.
TTGGCTCTTCTCCATTAGTTATCCTAAACAGATGATCTGGCCGTAGATTCAATCTGTCAAGCTTCACCACAACTTCAAAGTCAAATTCCTGAAATAGTATTAGCCATTTGCATATTATTCCCCCCAACACTATATTATTAACTAAATATATAAGAGTAGAATGATCTTTAAACATATTGAAATGTTTCCCTAACAAATAATGTTTGAATTTCTACAAGGCATATACCATGGACAATCCTTTCCTTTATATAGTATTGTAGTTATGTTCTGAATACGATAATTTTCTTCTTGAAAATGATATAGGGTGATCTATATCACCTTATCCTAGTTGTGTCAATATTGCTCCTAATGTTACTGCAGATGCATCCACATGCACATGAAATTATTTTTCCCAATCTGGAAACACTAAAATCTGCATTGTCACCATCCTCTCCTTCAAAATATCCAAACTTTGTTGGCATTCATCATTCCATTGATACTTAATGTCCTTCTTCAACAATTTTTGCCTTGGTGCAGTAATCTGTGCACATCCCCTTATAAACTTCTTGTAATACCCTGTATGACCAAGTGTACTCTTTAACATGCACACTGACTTCGGTGATGGTAAGTTTACTATGATGGAATTTTTAGCAAGATCAACTAGCAGACCCTATTTACACACCACATGCCCTAACAAGATTCCAAAAGGTGTGTTGAAAATGCATTTCTTAATATTCAATGAAATTTGACACTATCTACATCTGTCTAATATCTGTCTTAACACTTCAACATGATCCTTCAGTAAACTAAACATTGTCCAATCATCTAAATAAACTTCCAAAAACTTATGAATAAATTCTTTAAAGGAAGCTACTACTACCCTTGAAAAAATTGTTGGTGCATTCTTCAACTCAAATGGCATAATTGTATACTGGAATGATCCCCATTCTATAGCAAATGTTATCTTGTGTTTATCTTCTAGTGCTATCCTAATCTGATGATATCCTGAAAACCCATATATAAATGAATAAGCTTCCTGACCTCCTACATTCTCCAAAACTTCATCTGTGAATGGGGTAGGAAAAGGATCATGCAAGCACGCATCATTCAATTTTCTCAAATCTATGCAGATCTTGACTCCCCCTTGTTTATTTTCTTGCACTACCATAGGACTGATCCATTCTGATTCTTCCACGGGTTTTATAACACTAGCCTCTAACATCTTGTCAATTTCTACTTTGACCTTCTCCTTGTACAATGGATTTAACCTGTAGGGTCTATGTCTTATAGGTCTAGCATCTGGATTCAAATGGATCTCCATCTCTCCTAGTTCTTATGTTAATTCCTTCATCTCTGAAAACGTCATTGGAAACAAATCATTATACTCGCATAGTAACTCTGTGATTCTTTCTACTATCTGATTATTCCAATAATATCCAATGATTGCAATCTTTGGGTTTTATATAGTTCATATGTTTACCTTCTTGATCTTTAATGGTGCAACATAATCTTCTGAATCTAGATTTGAACCTTCTACCTCTCTCTCCCCTTCAACTTTTGGGATTTGGATATTGCGCAGGTTTTCTTCTGTTGGATCTTCTTCTTCTGTGACATGATAGAAGTGTAGCAACTATCTAACTGTCTATTTCTTATGATATGTTTTCACAATCTCCACTTAAGGTTCTTCAAAAATCTTTCCTCTTACTACCTTCAGTGTTGTATCCATCTCTGGACTTTCATTCTCAAAGGAAAATGTAATCACAAAATTCTGAAGTATCTCTTCCCAATTTTCAATTTCCTTACGTTGTTCTTGTTCTGTGTACCAGTTCTTTGGAATTCCTTCTAATGTGTGAATAAAATTATGTGGCCATTCTTTTGGTGGTACTAATCTCCATTGAATTATACATATTTCTACATGTTCTTTGGGTTGTCCAATTCCATCATACTTATCCTCATATCTATGCTCCTGCTCTGCATTGAATCGGATGTGTAGTAATCTCTTACATTGATACCAGTTGTTGATCTTTTCCTTATGTGTACCCCACCAACGGGCAGGTGTCGCTTTCAAAGAAATATCTAATACTTGTAATATTTGATTTTCTACTACTTCTAATTCAAAATTCATAAAAAAATTATTCTAATTCATTCAAACCATAAAAAGTAGGAGGTTCTCTTATCTATGAACCAATCCATCTTAGCGTGTGCATCATTTTTGCACATCTTCGGGTAGATATTTCATGTAATCGCTTATGTCAGTTCTTCGGTCCTGTGTCAGAGTCTGAAGCACAATAACTAATATTACTCCTCCAACTCATCATTCCATCTGCAGTTGGGTTGATATAATCCTCTTTGTGTGTGGTAGTTCTATATAATTGATTTATGTCTTCTGTAATAATTTTTTTTGTCGCGGGTTCGATATACCTTCCTCCTTCTGAGGGATCTAATGGCGTAATAAATTTGTATTCTCTAGATTCAAATATCATATTTCTAGTCTTCAAATTGAGAATAGTATGGTTATCAAAATCCCAATCCAAACCCAACAACGTTGGATATCATGAAGTGTTATATACTATGCCAATCACTTCAAAGTATTCCATGGTGTACACACCATATAGATCTATTGGTATCCCCTTCAATATACCAATTGGCACCACTCTATGTTGATTTTCTAACTTCAACTGAATAGGTGAGAATCTTAATGTAGGTTCTCCCATAGCTTCCCTTGTCTTCTTTGGTAGAACATTGACTTCAGAACCTAAGTCTAGTATAATATCCCCCATATTAAAATCTCCAATGTTTGCATTCAACTTGAATTCTCTACTTGTTCTTCTCTTCTTACAGACCTAATTAACCCTCTTGGGTTTTAATTTCATTTATTCTCCAGAATTACACTTCTCTAACAAACATTGTAATATTTGTAAAGAATTTTTGTCATTCAACAACTTCACACAAGACCCCAAAACATTTCTTATATTACTTACTTGTTTTGATGGATTCTCTCTGTTATTCTGATCAAATAATGCAAGTATGTCATAGACTGGTATATCATCTACTGGTTTTGTCCCTGAAGTTGATGCAATATTCTCCTATAGAATCTCTTGTCTAGCTTCTTTAAATGTCTCCTTCTCTTTGCGCACATAAAATTTTTGTTCATGTTATGTATTCTTCCTAACCCACCGGTATTGGTCCTAATCCTTCTTTGATGCATCTCTTCATGTGTATTCTCCCCCTCTAGTAACTATGTTGATCTTCTTCCCATCCTATTCTTTTTTTTCCACAACAACCCATTGAATGTTCTGTTATTTTTGGTTCCTCTTATCTTGTATATTTACCAGAAGTGTCAGACAATATATTTTCTCATGGTCTATTGCGTGACAATACGTACATGTCACAGGTGGTTGTGGACAATCTCTTGCATAGTGTCTAGGTTTCTGATAGTTGTGACAAACTACAAGTCCTCTACTTCCTACGAAGCCTCTTCTTCCACAACCTCCTCCTCTGAAGCCTCCTTTGTTTCCTTGATTGTCTCTACGTGGTGTATTATATTGTGGTCCTTGATTAAACTACAGTTGTGCATTATTGTACTATGGTGGCGTTGCACATTGTTGCGCATTGTTATACTACAGTGGTGCTCCAAACTATTGTGTGGTATTGTACTATGGTGGCGCTACAAACTGTTGTGCATTGTTATATTGTAGTTGTTGCGCATTATTATAATGCGGTTTTTGCGTAGGTTGTGTTGTCATTAATTTATCCTGCACCCTATATTCATCTGATGTCCTCTCTTTCATTATCTCCAAGGTTCTGCAATCCTTGTCTTTGTGTCCAACTAACTTGCAAAAATTACAAAATGTACTCTTTGGTAGTGTTTGATACTTTTGCATCATGGGATAATGATAGGGATCATGTCCATTTGTTTTTCATATCTCACACCATGGTCCTCATGATGATAATGGATTTGGCATCCCTATTCCTATATATTGTGCAAAGGTTGGACACTCATTCTTATGATGACCTTTATGTTCTGCAAAATGTGCACCAGACATCCTCCCTCTTTTCCTTTCCCTTATTCTGATTCAATTGAAATGTTAAGTTCTTCAGGTCTTCCCTTAGCTCTTCCAGAGATGGATCTATTTGCTTATATTGATTTTCCTCTAACTGCAAGGCTGCTTGCAAAGCCTCAACTTGAATTTGGAAATTTTGTTGCCTCAAAGGATACTTCAAGTGTGGCAATAAAGAATTAACAAATAAATGTCTATGTTGCATACCAGTAATAGGGAAGTTTAACTTACCTTTTAACCTTTTGAACTTCTAGTCAACTTCCAAGACCGATTCTCTTATTTTCTTCTTAATCTCTATCATTTCATTCAGGAATTGATCCTCTGAACTTGGTTTCTGAAATTAATTTATTAATTTCCTCTTCACCTCTGCAATGGTTGTAGGTGCTCCCATTGGATTATTTACCACGAGACCCATATACCAATCCAATGTGCATTCTCTGAATGTGATTTCCAACTACACAACCTTTGTATCTTCATCTGTAATATGCTTAGCTTCCCATATCTTCTCACAGATAAACATATGCTTTTCTGGGTCATCTGAACCTTCTCCTAGGAGCGCTGGTAACCTAATAGTTGGATTTCATCCTCCCACTTGTGAAGTTTGTTGTACTACCACCTCTGTATGGTGTAGATACTTGACTGCTACTTGTTGAACTTACACTTCTGATTGAGTTTCCACTGGACCCACGTCCTGTAAAAATCCTTCTACCACTAATCACTTGCTATTTAACAAGTTTTTTTTCTTCAAATGTCTTATTCGCACATGGCGTTGTGGGTTACACATTAAATCATATCTAGAATGGAGAGCCTTCTTCTACACCAAACCCATTTCCTCAATTTTCCATGTCGCACGAAGATCCTCTACCTCTTTCCCATCACTGTCTAATCCCTCTCGCTCAACTACTACCCTCTTTTTCTTATTGATCTTATACTGGTAGGGTTATCCACTGCATGCCACTCTCGCTTTCCTTATTATTTCCATGCTTTGTTCCTCATCCATCATTATGGGTTCCATTTCTTCCTTCTTTTGGCCTTTGTCCAGAGCCCTCTCCATATCTCAAATCTTCCTTAGTTCTTCCCCCAACTCCCCCATGCATGTAGAGTGATTTGGTTATCTGATTCCATGGTCATCACACATTTATCATACAATAAGATCTTGATCGACGTGTAAAGAGACCTAATGTACCTCCCTCTAGATCCCTTCAAGAATTCCTGCTCGACAACAGTATATGACTTCGTTGTATCGACTGAAAAATTAAGTAATAAACCCTACAATAATAATGTCTAGCCAAAAATCCACTGTAAGTGTGAATTTATTGTTAACCCATTCCAACCACACGATATTCTCAGCAATACACTCTATCGGCCTTATATGATTAGTCAGACAAGTATCCTTCAACCTCAATAACCACTCATTTAATAACTCTGGAAAATAACAAAAATATGCCTCATGCAAATCAGTAAACACATACCTCTGCAGATACTGGAGTGGTGTATATCTGGAGCTTCTATTATCTTTCTACGCAAAATCAAGCTTATTTTTCTCCAACCATATTTCAATATCTTGCTTTGTAGGATTACGTGGCCTAAAAATCCCCTTATACCACTACATTCTCTTCATTAAATCCCCTCCAATCTGATCTACTAAGTTCCAACCGACAACAGAACCATTTTTTGGATGTATGGGTTGACCCAGGTTCTACCTTAGTTCTTCAAAAAAACCATAGAAACCATCGGCCCCTTTGGTAAACCAAAAGGAAACATTGTGCACAAAGTGCACAATGTAGTCTCACCCGAGATGGCTTATAGGTGATTGCATGGCCCAAGTGTCTGCAATCATGGAAGGGATGGAACTCATGGAAATTTTAGGCATATTAGACTTATTCTACTTCAACATTCAGTCTACCATATCATTATTCATCAGATCTACTATTCTATACATTCAATAACATTCATTCTACAGAAAACATCACACTATTCTATTGCACGTTGTAAATAAACTTCAACGTATTCATCCATTTATTTATTCATTCATCGTCAAGCATATAAAATAAACACCTAAGAGATAAAAACACGTAGAGACACCATTTTTATCGTGGTTCATCCCCCCTGGGCTACATCCACAAAGATCTTCTTCTTATTTATTATTCTTCATAAAAAAGGTCATGCACTACGTGCATTACATCATGGGTTTAGTACTAGTGGGGCCGACCAGTGTTGCACCAAGATCCATATCTTGCAACTTGCCCCTCAGTTGCAATCCATCTAAATCCACCTTATCTCCTCAATTATCCAATAAAACAGATACTTCAACTCAAAACTCAGAAAGGTGCTCAAAGTACTTCTCTCATATAAAATTGATCATGATCCTCTAGCTACCTCATACATCCTCTATTTATACTTTAAAAGTGGGTAAAAACCCTTACATCATACCAAAAAACCCTAATTCTACGTGGACTCAACTTGTCCACATTCTAACTTCCTTCATGCGCCAATCCATAATTTTGTCGCGTTATTTTTCCTTTGTTCTCGGTGCACTACTTTCTTTGCTTTCTTGGTCCAATCTGCCTTGTTTGATGTGTTGTATCTCAAACTTTACTCCAAAATTTCCTGCTCCAACACTACTTTTAGGATTAGGTTTGCTCCATTTCAAATATGTCAAAACTCGAAGAAACTTCCCCAACATGGGAATAGTACCTCTTTATCTTGGGGTAAACAACATGATTATGTTCATAGGCAATGATGTTGGTGATATCAGATTGATCCAGATTTATGAGTGGAATGAAAGGAATAACAGACTGAATACAATAACACATAGATATGGAGAACAACAATAGATATCCAATGAACAATAACTTCTATTGAATAAATAAAATAGGTTGAAACTATAAAATTGCATAACTGGAAACAACTTACTCGAATGGTGGTAATTATCTACGAGAAGAGATGTGGATTGGTACATGCATCCATCTGAGAAAAATCATTACAATGAGGCTCCAAAGGCCCTTTTAAGATTATTCATGAATGCCAAAACCCTAGACATCCAAAAACCTAACCCTAGGATATGAAACACCAAAAGTTATGTGGGCCCCGATGGGTAAGTTGGTACCTCAACTTCCTGGGGTCGTAACTTTTGCATACAACCTCCGTTTTAGGCGCATGATAACCCGTTGGAAAGGTCTTCTTGAGAAATACACATTATTTCATCAAACTCTGACTATGTCTACAGTTTGACTATGGAAAGCCAAAAAAACCTTTTTTAGGGCCCCAAAATGGCCCTAGAAGTACAAAAAGATGTGATGACATGAAAACTTAAAAAATAAGCTAATTGAATTAGGTGGGCGACCACCAGTCTCCACCTGGAAGATGTGTAGGGATTCAGACAGCTCTGGAAGTGTTTAACCCACAATTAAAAATAAGTACAGATGAACGTGTTGAACTAAAAACTGTCAAGAGGAGCTAGTTGGAATAGGTGGGTGGCCACCAATATCCACCTGGATCAGTCCTCCCCCTTAGGAAGCAATGGTCTCCATTGTGTTGAGTTCCCCCATCAGGTGAGGAAAATTCTACTGAATTTGGCCCCGGGTGAGCCACCTTCCTTGGTGTAGGAGTTTCCCTTCCTTTACAACTCGACAAATCTGAATCCTTTTCTGGAGAGTGCCCTTGACCCGTGTATCCACTATCTGATCAGTGGATTCTTGTTCCATGCATTCAGGGTTGATCATTGTCGGTTTCAATTTTTCTGTTATCTATGAGGTGTCCAATAATGGTGGAAAATATGGTCGAAGGAGGTCCACATTGAACATTGGGTGCAAGCCAAGGAAGGGTGGAGTGTTGAGCTCAAAATGATTGCTACCCGCAACCTTGGTGACAGTGTAAGGCCCATAGCGAAGTGGGAGGAGCTTATGATGGGGCTCTGTAAGGTTCTCTTTCTGCAAATGTAACCAGACCTTGTCTCCCACCTAAAATTGGTGCGGTACCCGGTGTTGATCATGGCGTTGCTTGTACTTAGCATTGGATTTCTGCAAAATCTCATGGACCTATTGGCGGATGTGTTGAATCCGCTCAATGAATTTGGTGGCTTTGTCGGACTCAGAATGAACATGGGAAGATTCTCCCTGTGTGGTTGCAAGAGGTAGTGCAACATCATTGGGACCCAAGGGTTGGAATCCCAATCCTACCTGAAATGGGGCTATGGTCAGTGGAGCTATGGAGAGAAATGTTGTAGATGTGTTGAACATAGGGAAGACTCGCATCCCATGTGTGTGGATGCTTATAGTTGTACATGCGGAGGATGTGCACAATCATTTGATTGATGACCTATGTCTGGCCATCGGTTTGGGGGTGGAAAGCAGTGGATCTAGTGATCTTGGTTTCCAACAGTGACCAGAGACTCGACCAAAATTTTTTGAGGAACCTATTGTCCCGATCTGAGGTGATAGTCTGTGGTATCCAAAAATGGACCCACACCCGTTCGAAGAAAAGGTTGGCAGTATCTGTCGTTGTGATGCTCTTCTTGCAAGTTGTGATAATGGCCATCTTCAAAAACCGATCAACCACAACAAATACACAATCATTGTCATTCTTGGTAGATGGAAGGCTAGACATGTAATCCATCGAGATGGATTCCCAAGGACTCTCAGGAGTAGGAAGAGGGTTGTATAAGCCTTGCTTCTTGATGGATGGCTTGGAAATGGCACAGTTAGTGCAAGATCTGATATAATTGTTGACATCTTGTCGAAGTTTTGGCCAATAAAAATGTTTATGTAGAATGACCATAGTTTTCTCCATGCCAAAATGTCCTCCCATCCGACTATAGTGAGCCTCCCAAATCAGCTTTGCATGATCGCTTGTGGGAACATAGAGGTAGCCTAGATGTCATAAAATTCCATCCTGGATGAGAAAATTGGTGACATTTTCTCCTGTACCCAAGAGTTGATAGGTGGTGGTGAATTCAAGTTCACATTGATAAAGTTGGGGCCACTCATATGCTTCAAGCCAATAGGAATGGAGCACTATGGTGAGTGCAGCAACGGGAGGAAGACTAAGGCAGTCAACAACATGATTTGAGCTCCTTGTTTTATACTTGATGTTGATATGGAACTGATGTAGGTATGTGGACCAGTTTTGATGGCGGTCATTCTACAACTTCCCCTGCATTTGTATGAATTGCAGAGGATTGTAATCAGTGTGGATGATTGTATCCTTTCCTAGAATGTAATGTTTCCATTGACGATGTGCTTGCACAATGGAATACATTTCTTTATCATAGGCGGGTTATTTCTGGACAATATCTGAGAGTGTCTCACTATGGTATTCTACTGGATGACCATGCTGAGTGAGAACTGTGCCGACAACATATTTAGAGGCAACAATATTAATATCGAACGGTTGTTGCAGATCAGGTAAGGAGAATACTGGAGCTAAGCACAAGCGATTATTTAGATCATCAATTGATTTTTTTTTTCCTTCTGCCATGCAAATATTTCCTTTCCACTTCCCTTGGTTACTAGGTTGAGGGCCCATGCAATATGGGAGAATCCCAACACGAACCTTCGGTAGAAGTTGGCAAGTCCCAAGAAGCTCCGAAGCTCGGTTAGTGTGGTCGGGGCTAGCCACTCACGAATGACTTGGATCTTAGTCGGATCCACATGTACCCCATGCTCATCAACAATGCATCCCAAGTATTGGACCTTGTTCTTGCCAAAGGATCATTTTTCCAAGTTGGAATATAGCTTGTGCTACTGCAGAGTGCCCAAATCTTATTGAATATGTTGCATGTGCTCCTCCCAATTTTTGTTGAAGATGAGGATTACATCCAGATATACCACCACAAAAGAGTTGGTGAAGGGTCTCAATACATCATCCATCAATCTCATGAAAGTTATTGGTGCATTTGTTAAGCCAAAGGGCATGACCAACCATTCGAAGAGACCTTCTTTATATTTGAAAGTTGTCTTCCATACATCAGTTGGTTCGATGGGAACTTGGTGGTAGACAGACTTTAGATCAATCTTGTTGAATAAATTTTCCCCCTTGAGTTGGTCAAAAAGGTCGTCAATTCGGGGAATTGGGTACCGGTTCTTGACTGTGATTGTGTTCAATGCTTTGCAATCAATGCAGAGCCGTCAAGTCTCATATTTCTTCTACACCAGCACAATCGAGCTTCTGCAAGGGGAGGATTTGGGTCGAATGTGACCCTTTTGAGGAAGCTCTTGGATTTGTCACTTGATTTTGTCATTTTCCATCAGCGAGCGACGATAGATTGGTCCATTAGGAAGCAGGGCACCGTGGGTTAGATATATTTAGATGTTTGACATGGCAGTGCATCAGTACCCCGGTGGGTGAGGAGAAGATGTATCTATACTCTTCCACGATTATGTCCACTTGCTTTTGTTGCAAAGAGAGGCTCTTTGTAGAGGTCATGCATGTGGCAGTGACCTTCTGCTTATTGTGAGCATGGATCATAAAGAAGATGAACTTATAGGTCTGTGAAATGACCTTACTGCATTGCTTAGCATAGATTAAATAAATACAGTAGGCGGCGCTACCTCTGGTATCATGTACAATTGTAAACCAAAGTAGTAATAACACCGAGGGGTCTAGACTCATACACAACATGTTGATTCCAAAAATATGGTTGACCTAAAAGAACATCAGAAACTTCAAGGGTAGAACTATCACACAATACCTCATCTTTGAAGGGCTTGATGTTGTAGGGTAGACGACATTGTTGGTTGGCGTGGAGATCTCATCCTTGGCGAAGCCAACCGATGGTGTAGGGTTGCGGGTGTGGTGTTATCGACAAGTCTAGCTGCTTGATGACCTCTACTGAAATCATGTTCTTCTAACTACCGCTATCGACAATGAAATGTAGCAGAGTTCCCTTTACCCAAATATGTGAGTGAAAGAGGTGTTCCCCTTCCTCTGGTTCTTCTGAATCACATGGTTGGAATTTTGTGGTAGCGACAGTGGAACTGGGTTCGACATCGATGATATGATTCCCACTTTATAGATTTGATTCAGAGTCATAATTTGCCTCTAACTCGGAAGCTTTCATCTCATCCACCAGTTACTTCTTAGAGTGACATTCTTCAGTGTTGTGCCAAGGGATTTTATGGTATTCACGCCATTTTCCCGTGTCCTTCTTCGAATTCTCATTACCCTTCTTGGGTTGCGTCTTGGATTGGTTTTCCTGAGATAAACCATATTTTCTCTATCCCTTGTTTTGTGGGTTGGGGCCGTTTTTTCCCTTCTTTGGTTGTGATGAGTTTGTAGATCCAAACTCTCATCTCTTCTACTCAAATTTATGCCCGATCTTGATAGCATATCTATAAGCCTCACCTTATGATGTGATGTATAGAAAATCCATTTTTGTTTGAATGTATTTATGCAGACAACCGCGGTATTTGAGCACCAGATATCATTCAGAGTCTTTGATACCCAATTTGGTGCGTAGGGTATGGAAAATATTGGTGAAATCTGGTATTTTCTGATCCCTTTCCTGACGTAGTGTGGTCCATCTTGTGTACTAGTCCTCATAGCTTCCAACAGGGTAGTATTGTTCTTTAATAACATCCATGAATGAATCCCAGGTGGGGGTGAGCGCAAATATTGTAGATTCCTCTATGTCCCTTTTCTCAGAGTAAGTATCCCACCAGTCCTTAACATGGGGGACGTCCTTGAGGAGTACAAAAGTAATCTTTTCCTTATTGGAAAAATTGTGGACCGAAAAATACCCTTCGAGCAGATTCATCCATTTATCTACAACATCCGCATCTATCAGTTCTTCAAATAATGGAATATCAAAATTTACTTGTACCTTGAAGGGGGTTGCATGGCCGCTTGATGAAGATGTGTCTCCTATGGGCAGCTACCGAAGGATTTGTGCAGCGTTTTCCATCATTCCGTTCCTTTGTCGCGAAAGGGATTCCTCGAGAAACATTTTAAAAGGATATCCTACTCCATCATTTATCTTCTCGTCCCCCATGGATTTTTTTCAGGAACGGCGTGGCTAATCTTGCAAAGGATCGACTGGTTCAAGTCCCAACTTCTTGTACCCAAATCTTGTCAAGGACATGCATGACAAAAAATAAATGAAAAACAGACTACTTTGATACCACTGATCCGTATTTATGAGAGAAATGAAAGCAATAAAAAACTGAATACAATAACACAAATATATGGAAAAAAACAACAAATATCTAGTGAACAATAAATTCTATTGAATAAATAAAATACGTTGAAACTGTAAAAATGCATAACTGGAAACAACTTACTCGAATGGTGGTAGCTATCTCTAAGAAGATATGTGGCTTGCTACGTGCATCTGTATGAGAAGAATGATTACATCGAGGCTCCAAATTTCCTTTTAACATTATTCATGAATACCAAAACCCTAGACATCCAAAAACCTAACCCTAGGAGATGAAACGCCAAAAGTTATGTGGGCCCTGTTGGGTAAGTTGGTACCTCAACTTCCCAGGGTCGTAACATTTGCATACGACCTCCAATTTAGGCGTGTGATAGCCCATTGGAAAGGTATTCTCGATAAATACACATTATTCCATCAAAATTTGAGTCTGTCTACAATTTGATTGTGGAAAGACAAAAAGCATTGTTTAGGGCCCCAAAACGACCCTAGAAGTACAGAAAGATGTGTTGACATGAAAACTTATAAAATAAGCCAGTTGGATTAGGTGGGTGGCCACCAGTCTCCACCTTGAATATGTGTAGGGATTTAGAAAACCCCAAAAGTGTAGAACCCACAATAATAAATAAGTACAAAAGAAAGTGTTGAATTAAAAATTGTCAAGAGGAGCCAGTTGGAATAGGTGGGTGGCCATCAATATCCACCTGGATCATACACCATAAAGCATGTTAGAGTTCGCCAATGAGAGGACGTCTTAATGGGAGGCATTTCTAGTTGGGTGAAGATAGTCAATAGGTCATGTACTTCAAATTCACATTAATTTCAAAATGTCTCATATCATGCCATCAAACTCTTCAAGCTAAGAGACTTGAAGCATTATGCCTCCAATTTATTTTTCTTGAAGTATACCAATGGTTCTCAAAGAGCCAAAATGTAATTGGTTTAGGGTTAGATAAATGGAATTTTAGTTTCTCTAACCTTGATGACATACATCCTAGAGGTCTTCACTACTTTCGACAAGTTAATAGCTTTCCAATAGTGGTTCATTTTGTTGAAATATACACTTGACACTAAGAGGGGGGGGTGAATCAATGTATGGAACTTTTGGCTACTTTTCACACTTTCATAAATTAACTAAATTAACTGAATAAGATATGCAGTTAAATTAATTAATCATAAACATCTAAAACACAAATTGTATGAAGTAGATATAATATCTTTCTATTATTTATTTAACTTGTATGAATACATATAAAATCAATCCTTTAATATATTCAACTTCAACTGAATATGAGAGATCCAACTCTCTAATACAAGACCCATCTTGTAGTTCTTAGATCCAACTAAGAAATGAGGAACCCAACCTTCATAACAAGACCCAGCTTGTTGATCTCAAATCCAACTGAGATGTGAGGAATCCAACCCTCATAACAAGACTCATCTTGTAAATAGGCACCAACCTGATATAATGAACTTCCATTCAATCCATTATATATATATCCACCAAGACATGCTTAGGTTCACCACAACTTTTGGTTTATATAGTATTTCAAATGGTATAGGATTGAACCAATGTGTCTTTTTGACATGAACCATTTCACCTCTTCATTTAACTTAACTAATATTGATTCGAACTTTTTCATCATGAGTTGGTCACAGATATGGATCAACTCATTATATCTTTCTCATGCTTCAGCGACGTCCTTAGTTCGCCAACAGATCATATTAGAGATTTTATCGATTCTCTGTATCGTTATGGTGTTAATTCTCTGTCGAATTACTCTACAGACCTTAAGTTTTTTATAGAAATGAAATCTGCATGAGGCGCTTCCTTCAACCCAATGTTCAAATGAATGCGGGCTCAAAACCACAGGCTTATCCATTTTAAGCGTTGTTCATAACACCTCTTCTTTCACCCTTATTCCTCTATCACAAGACCAATGTTGGAACCAAGTCCTCTGGACTTCGACCTTCTTTCATTTTATCAAAGCAATACTTCCCGAAGTAAAATTCGTCGAAGTACATATGAGTACTCTCTATTGATATATTTTTCATATGCCCTTCGGTTAAAACCAAGGGATTAACTTATTTTTTTCATGTAGTTATTGAACTTGGCCCTCAAGTTTCTTTTAAGAATCTTCACATGACCAAGAGCTAGGACTGTTAGACTTAGGCCAACAGGAGCTCCTACTCTCTAGATATTCGGGATTATTGGACTTTGCAAACCTTGTATCCTTCTGGAGTAAATGTCACTTAATTGCGTATACTCTATTCACTATTATATCGGATGGTCGATTTTAATCTTTCGTTGAATGGATGATCCTAGATTACCCATAGGTTTCAACAAAATTGACGATCACAACTTAATCATGAGTTGAGATCTACGGTTCATGCTCTTTCAACATAGTGGATCTTTAACACTTGGCCACTATGCACTTTAATCTTGAGTTGACATGTGTCCATAAACTTCAACGGTCCAGATCATTATGTGTTGCCTCCACCAAGTTAATATTCATGCACGTTTACTTTTTTCACTTTTGGATATCGACCATGGATCTTCCTCCTCAATGGACGGTCGGATCTTATTTCGGAGCTTCGACACTTTGGGACTTTGGGTTACTAGAAATCTGAAGTAGTTCAATTCCTCTGTAGTTTTACCTACCAAATAATTCATAAAATGACAGTGACCACTTGTTGTCGGTTAACATCTCATGCTTACACTATTCTTCCACTGTGCTTGATCACCAGTTGAGAATGCTCTCGAAGTAGATCAACGATTATCATTACTTCGTGAATCATGCTTACTCTATCTTTCCACTACGCTTGATCTAATGGTCATGAGATATCCTGGAGGATATTAGATCAACGAACATAGTTAGTTCGCGACTTCGGCCTTTGGAGCTTCCGACATTTTTGCAGGTAGGAAAAGTTGGATATCCTCGGAGGTTGTAGTCTCGAGGTGACGTGGTATGTTGATGTCACCTAGGTTGACATGGACCCATAGTATGTGTGCCACGTGCCACCTTGATTTGTGACTTTCACAGTCCTTATGTGCCACATCGACCTTGACACTTTTCACCATTTGATTGGGCCACGTGTCATCTTTTTCTTTTGCCACATGTCTCCCTCCTGGATCATGGATTTTCACTTCGTGGCTTCAGTACTTCATGGCTCCAATAGTTTTGCACTTTTATATCAACCTTCTAACATCATCGAATGCTGAATATATATCTACCATTGTAGATCTTCAACTGTCTTGATCTGACAACCTTTGCTTATTCTGGAACTCCAGGGTTCGGGATTTCTTGGTTCATCAGGGTTGTTTATCACCGGAGTAGGTCAAGGTTGGAGTTGACCACTATCTTTCTTAACGTGCTTTGACAGTTTTCACTCTAGATCAACGGTTGACGGGATTTCCCAATCCGACATTCAACGAGAGTTCGTGACTTTGGGGCTTCGGCCTTCGAGTAAACTTACATGTTTTAGAATTCTTTTCTTCAGAGTGGTCAGCATCAGAGTTAACCTCCTGATCCAACATCTTGTATTGCTCCTAAGGAGATATTATATCAACGGTATGCACGAGTCTGTTTAATCTGAGACTCCAGGATATTGTGTCTTACATTGACCTTCCACTAAACTCGATCGGATGGTCGAGAATTCATCTGAAGTCCCTTCTTGATCTAAAGGCTGTCAGGATTTCGTGACTTTGTGATTTCATGCCTCTGCCTTATCTCCAATGTTCGTTGAAGTGGTGAAATTATGATGTCCTGAAACTTACGCTACCCTTCCACTTGGATTTGATCAATGGTTCTAACAGATCTGTTGGTTGCGATTACTCCCGAATCCGATCCTTCACAAGGTATTATTTTTTGTAGGATCTTGCTTCTGTGTGATCTAACGGTCCAATATTTTCCCAAGAACTATATCAATAGACAATATTCTTCCTCAATTCTTTTGGAGTTTTACTATGGGGATTTCAATCTCGATAGCACTTCTGCAATGTGTTCTCCCTTCTAAGATTTCCTTCATCCTTTACAAAGACCTTAACATTGCATGTTCTAATTACTGTACATTTTTTACTCATGTTTCCATCAATGAGAACCCACAACCAATAAAGCCAACAATCTCCCCCTTCGGCATTGAGGGAAACATATATGTAAAACAAATATTTTTTCTCCCCCTATCAATGATCTCATTTTCAGGTTGGAGGATTGAACTTTTACTTTATACCAAATTTGTTTTACTGTTTTTCTCCCCCTTTGACATCAATGACAAAGAGTTAAACTTTTACTGTTTTTCTCCCCCTGTGAATGTGTCAGCCATTATCTCAATCTCTTGGGATTTAGTGTTCAAATAGGTAGTCTTATTGATACCAATTTTTGTAGTTATCAAGTCTTTTAGACCTAATCCAATGAATTCCTCATTTGATGACTAAATTAAATACTCCCCCTGATTTTTTACTATTTCATAGAGTTTTACTATATTATTCTTTGTCCTCAAGGACAAGGGTGTCAATATTACTAATCTTCTTGATATGTTTCTTTATTCTTCTTAATATTGTGATCTTTCACATGAATACCATTGATCAATACCAATTAATTTAATTTCCATTCTTCAACCAATTTAATATCTTGTTCACAGTCCTTCGACTCTGCAGAAACCAACTTCAACTTTTGTCCCTTAGAAATAAGATTAAATTGGTCATTTCATATGTTGTTTGTTAAGTCCTCTTCATAAGTTTTTCATTCTTTTGGAAATTCATCATTGGGTTTAGATCATACCATACTTTAGTAGTACTTTGTAGTACTTACACCAAATCATGTTGTAAAATCCTTCTGCCTTCCTTTTATTCATATTTTTTGGTTGAGGGGGAATTTAGTAGTTCATGAAAATAACATTGGAAAACTTTCAAGATTTTCATTGCTCAATTCTTCTGGTTGATGTGTGATTGAAGATTCATAACTATTTTGTGTAAGTGAAACTTATTCATTTTCAGGTGCCAAACCATCTCTCTTTCTTTCTATTTCAGGTTTTTTTCTCCATACATTTTCATGAGATATTTTGTTTGTAGGATCTTTCTTTTCTAGATTTGTTTTTTGAGGCTTGTCATTTCTTATTTTCTTACAACCTTCATTAGATTTTCTTCCTGACTTGTATGAATTATTTCTCATGGATTGACTTCTTTTTTTTTCTGTAGTTTTTGGATTTGTGACCAAACCTATCACAGTTGTAACATCTCATTGTGTGACAAAACTTTGTTGTGTGGTGATCCGGATTTTATGAGCAGAACAAAATGAATACAGATTATTAACATGTGCTTAACACAGAATAACAGAAATACAGTAAAACTGGTTTTCTATTCAATAATGAAATAAGCTGAAACTGTAAAATGCAACGGAAACAAGCTTGTTGGAATGGTGGCGACTTATCTCTAAGAAGAGATGTGATGGTTGTGCTCATTCGTAAGAAGATAATTACAATGAGGCTCTGAAAACCTTTTTACAATAAACAGGAATGCCAAAAACCCTATACATCCAAAAACCTAACCCTAGGAGATGAAGCGCCAAAAGTCATGTGGGCCCCGTTTGGGTAAGTTAGTACATCAACTTCTCGGGGTCGTAACTTTTGCATACGATCTCTGTTTTAGGAGTATGATAGCTCGTTGGAAAGGTATTGTCAAGGAGATTCATTTTATGTGAAATATCAAAGGAGATTCCATATTTCAAACCTATTTTCCCAAAAAACCATCGTTTAGTGCCCAAAATGGCCCTGAAAGTTAAAACCTGTTAAAAATAGTAAATTACCAAAAATGCCATAAAACTGTTTTGAGCCAGTTGGAAAAGGTGGGTGGCCATCGATATACCCCTGGATCAATCCTCCCTCCTTAGGAATCAATGGTCTCCATTGCGTTGAGGTCCCCCATCAAACATTGTTTAGTGCCCCAAAATGGCCCCGGAAGTTAAAACCTGCTAAAAATAGTAAATTACCAAAATTGTCGGAATATTATTTTGAGCCAGTTGGAAAAGGTGGGTGGCCACCGATATCCACCTGGATCATGTGGTCAACATAATTTCATCTTCGATATCCACGTGGATCATGTGGTCAACATAATTTCATCTCCAACATATCATTGAGTTATTGGACCTTCCTGAATTTTTATTTTCATGACTTTTATAACTTCCTTCCTTGACAAAGTTCATGGTTTGTTTTAGGTTTGTGACTGTACTTTTTTCTTTTTAGTAGTATGATCCTTTATCATGTTTTTGAATGGTGCTCCAGTTTCCAACTTCTTCTTTCTTATTGTATCCAATCTGGTTTTATCATCAATTGGCCTTTGACAGTTCCAGATCCTATCTAGGATAGATGAGTTATTCTGGAATTTGGCAGTTTCTTTTGTATTTTCATTCTTCTTTTTGAGGTTGATAACTTCCATTTCTAGCATGTGACATGTTTCTTCCTTTTTAGTCTATTGAATCTTCAAGGCTTCTTATTTTTCCTTATCTCCTTTAAGTTGAGTCTTTAGATTGATTACTATTTCTTTTGTATCATCCAAGAATTTTGTGCAGTTATTAGTTTTGTCATATGTCTTTAACTCTACTATATATTTTCTTAGATCAACAACTTCATTCTTCAATATTTTGATTTCTTCCTTGTTTTCTAGTTGAATCCTTTTGAGGTTGATGGCTTCCAATTCCAACCTGTGGCATGATTCTTTCTTTTTAGTTAATTAGATCTTATGTACTTCTTCATTTTTCTTAGCTCCTTCAATTTGATTCATTAGAGTTGCATTAGTACTTTCATTTATCTTTTTGATGTTAATAATTTCCAATTCCAACACGTGACATGATTCTTCTCTTTTAGTTAATTGGATCTTCTAGGCTTCTTCATTTTTTTTAGTTTCTTCAAGTTGAGTTTTTAGACAGATGACCATTTCTTCTGTCTCTTCTAGTACTTCTTTTCTTTTATCGTCATGTGTCTTTAATTCTTCCATTTATTATGTTAGATTAGTAACTTCAGTATTCAATATTTTGATTTCTTCTTCTTTGTTTTCTACTTGAATATATTGCTCATGTTCTTCATGGTTAGATTGATCTAAGTGTTGTAGTAGCAACATATATTTCTTTTGAAGTTTCTCCAACTCTTCAAAAGTGCACATAACTGTGTATTCAAGCTGGTCAACAACATCCTTAGTAATTTCAATATATAGACCATATGTTGGTTCCATACTAATCACTTCAAATGTAGTTATAACATCATTCTTAAAATCTCATAGTTTTTCTTTAGTGAATACTGAGGTATTCATCAATTCCTTGATGTAGTAGTCTTCTCTGTTGATGACTGGGGTTTGCATCAATTATTTGATGGAATTGTCCTCTTTTATGTTTTGTTCTTTATTCTGATCAGAATTCTCTTTATCTATATTTTGTTCTTCAATCTGATTTGATTTCTCCATTTCTTTGTTTTGTTCTTTAATTTGATTGGATTTTTCTGTTTCTTTGTTTTGTTCTATAAATTGATTGGAATTCTCCATTTCTTTGTTTTTCTCTTTATTTTGATAAGAATTCTCTAGCTAGAGCCATAGCACTTTAGCAGAGGTGCAATGTCCCATCTTTTCTTTGAATTGGTTTGACAATCCATTCTGGATTGCCTTTAATGCTATTGAATTATTTTTCTTTGCTTCTTTTGTGGGTTTGGTTTTGTTCTTTGAGGTAGTTGAGTACCAAGGTTTAGATACTACTAAATCCCAAACACCAGATCCTCTTGAATTTATATACCATTTCATTCCTTCCCTCCATGAAGAGTAATTTGTACCATCAAATAAGGGAGCTTCATTTGTGGAGAGAGCCATTTTCCCACCCATTTCTTCAGAATCTACCTTCTGGTGTTTAAACTGTGCAGAAGGCACCCGCTCTGATACTAATTGTTGAAATATACACTTGAAACTTAGAGGGGGGGGGTGAATAATTGTCTGGAACTTTTGGATACTTTTCACACTTTCATAAATTAACTAAATTAACTGAATAATACATGCAGTTCAATTAATTAAGCATAAACATCTAAAACACAAATTGTATGAAGTAGATATATAATATCTTTCTTTTATTTATTTAACTTGTATGAATACATATAAAATCAATTCTTTAATATCTTCAACTTCAAATGAATATGAGAGATCCAACTCTTTGATACAAGACTCGGCTTGTAGTTCTCAAATCCAATTGAGAAATGAGGAATCCAACCCTCATAACAAGACCCATCTTGTTGATCTTAGATCCAATTGAGATATGAGGAATCCAGCCCTCATAATAAGATTCATCTTTTAAACATGCACCAACCTGATACTAAAATTCCATTCAATTCATTATATATATGTATAATCTACCAAAACATGCTTAGGTTCACCATCACTTCTAGTTTATATAGTATTTCAAACGGTATATGATTGAACCAATGTGTCTTTTTGACATGAACCATTGCATCTCTTCCTTTAACTTAACTAATATTGATACGAACTTTGTCCTCATGATGATCTAGATGGATCTCGGTGGCCATCCACCTTTTCCATTGAATCACCATTTTGAGCCTGTGATTTTGATAAACCATAACATTCACCCTTTTGATGGGGAATAGAATGTAATGTCATCTTCATTTGTTAATTACATACATCATGTAATGGTATTATGTACATGTATACAACTTAGCGTTAATGCATCGGATCCAATTAGAACTCTGTAGTTAAGCGCGCTCAAGCTAGAGTAGTACTAGGATGGGTGACCGCTCGAGAAGTCCTAGTATTTTACATGCCTATGGCATTTTATAAACTTAGTCCAATTTATCCCACATGCATCATGAGAATTGTTCTCCTCTCACTCTCTCATATATAATTGAGGTGAAGGAGGCCCTTGTTACCCATGATTTTGGTCATCATGATGGTGTATTGATGATGGTGTACTCAGGCTCCTCATAAGAACTTTCTCCCGAGAAAAGTTATATTCATCTCTTCCCAAAAAACTCATTTTTGAAGAGAGTTCGCAGGTTGCTAGTATCCCAGGGTGCGAGAATGCTTGATTCTCGCAGGCTGCCTTAAACTGGGGTGTGAACTTCTCGCACTGTGTAACATAGCTAGGGTGCGAACCTTCTCTAAAGCATGGAAAAAGATGAGTTCTCGATGTTTCTAGAAGGGAATCTTCTAGAAGAATGGGTTGGAATTCGAATGGTTATCCTTGTACTGGATTCCCTGATATTGTGGGATCATTCTTATCTAAGTAACCATCTCATTCTCTCCTATATATTGATGGAATTCTCATGGAAAAGGTTAAGCAAGATTCATTGGAGAATTGGTGAAAGAATTGTGTGAAGGACTTAGCTTGAACATGAGCTTGGAGACTCTAGCAAGTCTATCAAGAGGATATGATCTTCTTCATACAAGGATTGAGCAAGTGTGTGTGTGGGAGCCAAGAGCCATCGAAAGGAAGCTTGCGACATCAAGGCAATTAGGTTGTAATCTTTACTTTCAATCAATGTGATACAGTGGCATGTCCCTTTCCCATAAAGCTATTCTCACTTTATTGTGTAATTCCTTGATCATACACATAAGTTGGCAGTTGAATATATTTTGCTATCTTCACTTTGGTTGGTTTGTGTTGTCTTGGTCTTGACCTCGTGAGAGCACCGAAGCGAAGTGGGAGCAACAGAGACCCTAGGAAGTGATATAAAGGTATGTTACTTGTTCCTTCCTACTAGCTAATTCAATGGTCAAAACTTAGGGAAAGAGTCATGTCCTATCCTATTTTGTTCTAGATCCAGGTGGATCTAGGGAGATCTGTTAGTGTCCGCACCTACCGATTAGTCTGATAACAAAATTGATGACTCCACTAGGGAGTTTAATCCGTTTTCTTGTGGTTTTTGGTATTTTTCCTTGGCCATTTTCTCTTGCCTTACCTTTCTCTATTCATATCAATCTCTGAGTCTTCAGGATACCCTGATAGACCCTCTGGGTCCAAAGGCCTCTTCAAAGTTTGTGTCTTTTTCCAAAAATTTGCTTGGTTTCAAAGGTTCTCGCACTGCACTCCACAGTAGCCTGCGAGAACATATTGAGTTCGCACCCTGTCTTTAGGTTCAGTGCGAGGTTCTCACACTCTGCTCAAGGGCCACCTGCGAGAATCACTCATTCTCGCACTATGTAACACTCTCAGCCTACGAACCCATTTTTTTCAAAAATTTGGATTTAAGTTTTTGCATCTTCAACTGCCCAGGTCAGTTTATGTGCCTCTAAAGAGTTTCTTGGACCGTTGATTTATGTTCTTCTTATCTTCGTTTTGGTGCACGAATAGTCTTAGGATTTCAAAGGCTCTTCCTGTCACTTGTTCTTGACTTTCGTTTCTTGACTTTTCTTGGCAAATCCATACTCTCTGATTTCAGAATCTGAGTGTGCTTGTTTGGTTAAGGATCGGTGATCGGTTGAAAGTTAAGTTTCTTGGTCTTTATCATTTGCTTATTGTTTGAAAGATCACTTTTCTTATGTGATTGAAAAGGCTAGATTGGTTTGCTTCTTATTTTTGTTTTCATTGAAAGAGTGGTTTGGGTTTTTATCATTGCTTGTTCATTGGTTTTTGATTTTATGTACTCTCACTATCATAGTGTGGGTCCTTTTTGAAAAGTGAACAAAGTTTTTCTTTCAAAAATCATTTTCATTTTCGAAAACATTGAAAATCAATTGTTGAAATTATTGAAAAAGAAACGATAGAGAATTGTTATTGATGCGTGATTCGTTGCATTTGCATTTTAAAGGAAATTGTGTTTTGTAGTTCACAGTTTGATCCGGAAAACTTCTCTCTCCCTCCCATACATAGGATTCATTGAACGAAAATAGATATATTTTTCATTCTCATCCATGCATCGTTGGGTCAGAGTCATACAACATAAGTTTCATATTCATTTCCTTTGAGTAAACAACAAGTCTTAATAACATTGCACAATTGTAAAATTTACCTAGTAACTCTTTTCTAGGGCTCTATTACACCAACATTTAGCTAGGCTAGCGCTTTGGAGTAGGAAGAGAGACACACTCTTCAAAGCACAAAACACACAATAGCATCTTGTGTTAGGGAGTGTTAAATTCCATTTGCAACATCTTGTCCTAGGAATCCCTTCTCACACAAGGGTCAAACACGAGGTCGCATTGATATTGACAGAGTTACTCACCCTGCTTTGTTGATATCAGTGTAGA
>SNQJ01S0028130.1:90502-107131 GCA_010110895.2 Picea sitchensis | reverse complement strand
GTTGACATATTTGTCATATGCCCTTCGGTTAAGAACCAAGGGCTTAACTCATTTTTTTCGTGTAGTTATTGAACTTGGCCCTCGAGTTGCTTTTAAGAACCTTCACATGACCAAGAGCTAGGACTGTTAGAATTAGGCCAACAAGAGCTCTGGATCTTCGGATATTCGGGATTATTGGACTTTGCAAACCTTGTATCCTTCTGGAGTAAATTTCATTAAATTGTGTATACTCTATTCACTAGTATATCAGACGGTCGATTTTAATCTTTCGTTGAATGGATGATCATGGCTTACCCAGAGGTTTCAAAAAAATCAATGATCACAACTTAATCAAGAGTTGAGATCTACGGTCTGTGATCTTTCAACATAGTGGAGCTTTAACACTTGGCCACTGTGCACATTAATCTTGAGTTGACGTGTGTCCATAAACTTCAATGGTCCAGATCATTGCGTGTTTCCTCGACCAAGTTAATATTCATGCACATTTACTTTTTGCGCTTTTGGATTTCGATCGTGGATCTTCCTCCTCAATGGATGGTCAAATCTTATTTCATAGCTTCCACACTCCGAGACTCTGGGTTACTAGAACTCTGAATTAGTTCAATTTCTTCAGAGGTTTACCTACCAAATAAGTCATAAAATGACAGTGACCGCTTGTTGTCGATTAACATCTCATGCTTACACTATTCTTCCATTATGCTTGATCATTAGTTGAGAATGCTCATGAAGTAGATCAGTAGTTATCATTACTTCGTGAATCATGCTTACTCTATCTTTCCACTATGTTTTCTCTAACCGTCATGAGATATCCTGGAGGATCTTAGATCAATGACTAGCGTTAGTTCGTGACTTCGGCCTTCGAAGCTTCGGGAATTTTTACAGGTAGGAGAAGTTGGATATCCCTGGAGGTTGTAGTCCCAGAGTGACGTGGTATGATGACATCACCTAGGTTGATGTGGACCCATAGTATGTGTTCCATGTGTCACCCTGATTTGTGACTTTCACAGTCCTTATGTGCCACATCAACCTTGACACTTTCCACCATCTGATTCAACCACATGTCATGTTTTTCTTTTTCCACATGTCTCCCTCCTGGATCATGGCTTTGCACTTCATGGCTCCAGGAGTTTTTCACTTTTATATGAAACTTCAAAAATCACCAAAGTGTTGAATATATATCTACCATCGTAGATCTTCAACTGTCCTGATCCGACGACCTTTGTTTATTCTGGAACTCCGGGGTTCTGGAGTTCTTGGTTCATATGAGTTGTTTATCGTCGGAGTAGGTCAAGTCCAGAATTGACCACTATCTTTCTTAGTGCACTTTGACATTTTTCACTCCAAATCAACAGTTGACGAGATTTCTTGATATGTTAGTCGACGGGAGTTCGTGACTCCGAGGCTTCAGCCTTCGGGTAAACTTACATGTTTTAGACTTCTTTTCACCGGAGTAGTCAACACTAGAGTTGACCACCTGATCCAATGGCTCATATTTCTCCTCAGGAGATATTAGATCAATTGTATGCATGATTTCATTTAATCTGAGACTCTGGGATATTGTGGCTTACACTGTCCTTCCACTAAACTCGATCGGATGGTCAAGAATTCATCTGAAGTGCCTCCTTGATATAATTGTTGGCGGGATTTCATGACTTTGTGAGTTCGTGCCTCTACCTTATCTCCAATGTTCGCCAAAGTGGTGAAGTTTCGATGTCCCGAAACTTACACTATCCTTCAACTTGGATTTGATCAACGGTTCTAACTGAACTGATGGTTGCGATTACTCCCAAAATTTGAATGGAAAATTAGATTTCCATGATCCTTCACAAGGGATTATTCTCTGTAGGCTCTGGCTTCTGCGTGATCTGGTGGTCCAATATTTTCTCAAGAACTATATCAACTGACATGATTCTTCCTTGATTCTTTTGGAGTTTTACTGTGGGGATTTCAATCCCGATAGCACTTCTGCAATGCGTTCTCCCTTCTGAGCTTTCCTTCGTCCTTTGCAAAGACCTTAACATTGCATGATCTGATTAATGTGCATGTTTGACTCATGTTTCCATCAATGATAACACACAACCAATAAAGCCAACACATATTTTCAAATAAAGCTTGCATGCCAAAATTATGTCCTTCACAAGGTAACAATCCAATTATTCCTTGTAGGGCCAAGTGGAAGCCATTTAAACTCACCATGATTCACCCATGTGGAGTTACTAATATGTGTCAATCCACTAAATACTTCTAGAATCATCATGAAGGTTTCAAGAGGGTTTCAAAACACTAAATCTAACCTTAACTCTAGTTTCAAAAAAACTAGCAAAATAAGGGGAAAATATTCACTTTATTTTGTGACCATTGTTGTTCCAAAGAGTATAAACAATGAGTGTGGAGGAGATACTAACATAGTTTTGTGTGTGTGTGTGTGTGTGAGAGAGAGAGAGAGAGAGAGAGAAGAAATATGTAGTGGACTACAATAGAGCATAGAATCCCATAGCTTCACAACAAGTTTGGACCACTTTGTAATCTATAATGTAATCTCCAGTATATAAAATACAAAAGGCACAATCCTTCATTTCTTATTGAGTTTTCCCAAATAAGGTTTTGTAGGGTAAATATTTTGTTCCATTGCATGTATTTTCTATTGTAGTTATGTTTTTATGTCAGCGCAGTTAAAAAATTTGAATGGTTTGTTTTTGTTTCTATCAAAGCATTGAAAATACAAAAAACTATTCATGTAGTTAAGCATAGACTCACTATAGTTGTAATACCCCAACTTGTAAATGTGTATATGTACATATGTTTATATAGGTTGGTGATCCATGATGGTTTTTGGGCTACAGTGCTTGTGTGATATTAGGCCATAGATCCTATATGTTGAAAGGTCGATGAGGCTAGCATTGTACATTGTTATCATACTCATGATATTACTAAAATACATCACTGCTACAGAGTAAGTCAAACAAAAGAGTATGGGTGGATATGACTCCATGAGAGGGAAACGAGGCTAAGGGCTTATGAGAAGGGGCTAAGTCAAGGGGACTTAAACCAAGGAATATAATAATATATTCCTAAGTCCTAAGCCTACGTTATATTTCATGAAATATATTCTAAGTTACAAAAAGGTGAATGAATTCCCAAGTAAGGGGAAAGGGGTTCCTTATGTTCCACTTTGAACTTAGTGAGAAATTCATTGATTTTGATTCCATTCCATTCTACCATTCCAAGGATTATTGTTGCCATTGCAGGTGGGGTGTAAGTTAGAGGACCCACTGTGACCTTGTTAGTTTGTGAACATGTGAATCCCAAGTGTATTTAGGTGTAAAATTTTCCTTGGGTTTCCTTGGGGAAGGTTGGATTGTGCGGGTTGTGAGGAATGAGATGTTGTAGGTTGGAACTACTACTAGAGTTTGGTACTTTGTCCTATCCATAATTGTGATGACTATTATACCACAGTGGAATTAGGTAGCCTTTGACCTAGTTAAGTCATAGCCATAGATCAGGGGTGACCTTGTGTTGAGAGTGTTATAACTCAAAATGCCATTACTATGCATTTATGACATTGGTCTACTCATTTACACATTTTGTTGAGGTTCCTCTTTAAAAACATATTTTTGTATAATGAAAGTGTCTTGATACATATACAACACATGTACATGTGCTATCTGCATACCTAACGGCCTATGTATACTCTAAAAAGTTGCAAAAAAATAAGAATTTATGCACTTTCTGGCGGAGTTTATCGGATATGTCGGGTTGCACAAATTTTTTATCTCTTGTAGCCCTTCTGACAATCGAATAACTATCATTTCTCGGTATAAAAGGGCCCTAGGGGGGTCATTTGGATATATGAAATAAGAGGCAAGTCAAATCTGTGAAAGTTTCTCTCCCTATCATTCCAAGCCCTGCATCCTATTCTGAGTTTTCATCCTCAGCATTCCCAATCATTCATCCTCCTTATACAATCCATCCATTCCCTATATTGGCATGTTGGTTGTGAGGATCTCACTTTGGGAATGGTGCACTTGGAGTCTAATTAGAGGAACCTAGGCGAGGTTCATGGAGCGGTGTCGACAAGATTAAAGTTGTATCTTACCATCTTGTTTTCAATAAAAGCGAGTCTTCTTGTCCCAAATCTATGCATTTAATGTTTATATTTCTAAATTGTTTTCATGAATATTTAGGCCTTTAAATGATCTTGGTTATTATGCATATGTTGTTATATATTGTTCTATGAAGTTGTTTCAGGCCAGCATTGGGAGGAGGCCTACAATCCAAGAGAAAATAATGAGAGGAAATGATATACTACAAATGGAAGGACTTAAGGTACATACCTCGGTTTACTCTCCCTTTCCTTAATTGGTATTAGGTCTTTTTGGATTTGGGTAGAATATGAGTAATTTTGTCTTTTAAGGTGTCATTGATATGCTTGGTCAGTAGACCCATATTAGGGGGATTTTTCCCCATATCAGAATTGGCAACTCCACTAGGGATTCCCTCTAGGGTCTTGTTAGGAGTTTCTTTTTGGTTTGAATTCTTGTTGTTTTTTTGTGCTTTCTGAGTATGTGAGAGTCTTTGGTCACCTTCAAGGTGTTTACCAGTTTTCCTTATCTAGGTGGTCATTCTAAATCTTATCTTTTTTTTTTAGGTTGTTCATTCATATACATGCCCTAGTATATACCATGAACGTGTACACTCACGCTATGAATTTAATCTAGCCCGCGGACATACACATGATGCCTGTGCACAACACGCATGTATGTTCTTTTGAAGAGTTTAAAAAAAAAAAATCATTCCTTCCAAGAAACTTGTGGTTTCTCAAGTCCTCATGAGTGCCAGACAACTCTGTTAACTATTGTTGGACAATAATTAAGTCTCATATTTTTTATGAAATGGTAAATAAATCCTCTTGTATAGTTTTCTTTGTCTCTTTCTATCTTTTATCAAGGTTAAAGGTGTGCTTTTAAGTTTTAGGTTCTCCTCTGGATTCTGGTGAATCCCTGCTTCCTAACAATGGTTTAGGACCTGAGTCAGCCTCTTGGTTGATCTCCTTCTTTCTTGGTATGCTTTGAAAAAAAAAATTAGTTGTTTTGTTGTTTTCATTTCAAAAGCATATAAAATTTTCAAAAAAAAAAAATGTAGTTTCTTAACTGTATTTGCATGTTACTTTGCATGTTCATTTGGTTGTAGTAGCTTAGGTTGTGTTTATAAAAGAAAAGAAGTTCTAACCCAAAGTTCATTGATACTTTCTTTCTGAAAAAGGCTTGAGTAGTTGCATTTCATTGGAAACGAAAAAGCATTATAGGATAGGTTGTGCATAGGATCTTGGTTTGTTTTTTAAAAAGTTTACATTTTAAGTGAGAAGAGCCAATTTTCATTTGTAGGAATTAGTTTGATTTAATTTGCATCAAAAGAACAATGTTCTAAAAGGATCTATAATTCTCCTCTTTTTAATCTCTAAAATAACATCACGAGATTCACTACAGCACCCCTAAGTAATCAAGCCACTAAAATTAACGCTTAATGTTAAAATCAATTATTCTTTTTTGTTTGTAGGGTACACCAACTAGACTAGGATTTAGGGCCCTAGATTAAGTGTGGAGAGGAAACTCTCCAACAATAGTAAACAAACTTAAGAGTCTACGTTAGGGATTGTTAAAGTCCATTTCTCGTAAAAGTTAGTCGGGACCCCCCTCTAACACCGAGGATAAACTCGAGGTCACGTGAGGAAAGATAGAGGATATAACCCCTCCAAATATTGACCAAGCATAGTGGGGATCGTATTTGAGAGTCATTCTTTGGATTTTTCTGACTGCATCTGACTACTGAGCTCCGTGGACCTTGAATTTGTTTGGGATCCTCAATTGTCTCAGTGTGCAAGAAGACAAAGGCAGTAGAAGCGGGTGTGCTTAAGAAAAAACCATATTGGCTTTGAACATACATTATTCTTTCCCAATCGACCATGTCTTGTATGCCCTCCAAAGAATACAATAATGGAGACAGAACGCCATGAATTTCCTCCCTTGAGAGACTGCAAAACATTTATTAGAATGGAGGGCACTCTAGCAACCCATGCTATGTCTTAAGCAGATGGGGTGATCATTAATTTTCCTTCACCACTAAGCATCACCTTAGTCTCACCAATAAGTGTCTATGCATGTTCTACATAACAAGAATCTTGTTCAAGTAGCACAAACAATGATAATGAGAAGCACTAATATTTGATTTTATCAGAAAAAATAGGGTATATGTAATGAAATGAAGAAATTACTCACATTGTAAAGTGATTTAAGAGATTGTACAAAATCATAATCCCACACATTTCTATGAGGAGTGGGCGTCCTTCTGATCAAGCTATTGTTGTTTCTACTCGTCGACAAACCACAAGGCAGGGTAGAAAAAGAAACAGAAACTCTAGCCATTAGATCAAATTCCAACTCTAAGAAAATATTTCCTATAATCTGGAACAGAATGGCGAATAAATTTTCACTGGTTAGTGTGTGTGTGTGTGTGTATAGACAAGCGGGGTCAGGTCTGGAATTTCACATCTCATCTGGTTGTGAAATGAATATTTCATGACAGTGTGTCTTTTTCATACTTTTTTATTTTTAGTTTTATGAAAATTTCTAAATGTCAATTTCTTTATGGTTATATTTGAATTTCATCATTTTGTTTTTCATATTCTTTAAATTTTAACCATATAATCTTGGGTGGAAAGGGTGCCTTGCTAACTTTCATAAAATTCGTTTTGATTATTTTGGCATGGTCTTACTTCAAGTAGTAGTGCACCATTGGTAGACTTTGTTTTTATTATTCTGGCATGGTCCTACTTCAAAAAGTACACCATTGACAGACTTAGTTCTTATTATTCTAGAATGGTCCTACTTCCAGAAGTGCACCATTAACAACACTTCAAGTGAAAAAGATGAAATTAGAGTAATTATGATTATGTCAAGAAATTAGAAGCATATTCTCGATTTTCATTGATCAACCCACTTCTATGGTAGCTGCATCAATTAATTAAAATCTCCATGATCACACTCACTGAGTTGAGCTTCCAATACTTATGTTTATATTCATAACTGCCATCATGATTCAGTCACTATGCATGAATACATTATAATATAGAGGAGTTACTATTACTAATCACTACACCTATACAAATTTATGACTCATTATAAAAGTTAAATAAAAAATTTGATCTTCAAAACTTCATATTCCAGGCCTAGGCAGGCCGGAAGCACATATTAAGTGTGATGACTTCCATAATTGTACAACTGCTAAATGAATTATATTTCTCGATATCATGGAGAAATACAGTGATAATATTGAAAACCACCCACTTCTCATTTTATAGAAGTATCTTTCTCATATATGATTTTATAGAAGTATCATATGAAATAATTCATATATGTACATATTTTTAAATGTTTTATGGTTTTTAATTTTTTTTTTTCTTATAATTTTTTTTAATATATATTAATTAAACAAATAAATGTATTAAATTATTTATAAATAAAGATAAATATAATTTTAAATGTTTATGTTTTTTTATAGTTGTTATATTTACTAGTTTAGATCTATTTAACAATGGCTAAGAGGGATCAAATTTTTTGAGGTGAAAACTTTTAACCTTTTCTCAAGTTTTACACTCTAAAAAATGTTTGCACCTCGAGAGATTTGATCCCTCTGAGTCTCCTAGATTTGGAGTTAAATGGATCTAGGCTAATTGGTATTCATTCAAAATGTGTGTGTGTGTCTATATATTCAAAGTAATTGTTATTAATACACCAATTTGGTGTCATCCTGAACATCTCCCCCATATTGGATTGTAGTAGTATGTGTCTCTGTGTTTGTGTGTCTAATGGATTCAACATAACTTTTTTTTTTAAATATTATTAAGTTTTTATTTTTATTATTATTTTAATGTTTTATTATATTTTAATGTGTTATGTTATATATATAGTTCCAGTGGATGAGTGTTGTTGTTATTATGAATGAGGTCTAGGGGTCAATTCCTTGTTGGACCTCACTCAATGTCCCCATCAAAATAAATAAATAAATAAATATATATATATATATATATATATATATCAAAATTAGTACATTTCTAAAATTCATACAATCCATTTTTATGATATATATTTCTCAAAATTAGTACAATTCTAAAATTCAAAGAATCCATTTTTATGTAATACCTAATTCCTATGCTTAATATTTGAATTTTCAACTTCTTCTTCCCACTCAAAAATGTTTATATATATATTTAGATTTTAAAGTTGCACTAATTTTGAGAAACTAAAATTTATTTTAAACATTTTTTTTAGGTAAGATTCTTTGAAATTGTAAATGTTACATAATTAAGCTTTAAACTATTAAATCCAAATTCTATTAGAAAAATAAATCTATAATATTGAACCATTAATTACAACTTTCATTAATGTAAAGTGAATCTAATATTTTCAGAGAAATTTGGGTAAACCAAAGTATGTTATTATTAGTTTTAGTTTATTATTAAGTTAAGCATTGTCTTTTTGTGGATTCCGTGAAGATACTGTTTTTTTAAAGATTAATATTTGATTTTAAAAATTCATAATTTATGATTTTTTTAACCTAAAATTGAGAGGCTATTAATTTATATGAACATAAATTGAAGGATAGTAAAAATATTGAAACCTTGTGAATATTTTCTTTAACAGACAAGGATTAAAAAAAAACAATTTTGTTTTCGCAATCCTCGTTGTGCCAATTACAAACAAGGAGTTAGTCAAATACAATACTTTGTTCAAGCAAATAATGACTTTGTAATGACAACACTCTATGGTCTTATATGTGCACACGTATCTCCAATCACACATCTATTCATTCCTTCAACTCATAAGTTGCATGGCTATAGGTAACATTATGTATTTGTGCATTTACATAGCACTCAAACAAAAAATAGATACTAGTGATTTAGCATTGGGATTTCAATGCATGTGGGTGAAAGTTGCAACCATATCCTTTCACAATATTTATTCCAACAACAATATAATGCATGGTTGTAAGTGTTATTGTTCACCATGCATTGATTTAAAGAGGGGTGAATTGGTGATGTCATTTGTATTCAATTACCAGAACATAACACCCATTCATAGCAATTCATCAATAACAAAGATTTTAAATGCACCATAAACACGTAGATTTAACCTTGGAAACCCAACTAGGAAGAAAACCAAGTTCTGGGGGATTTTCATTAAGTAGAAAATTGATTACAAAAGGGTGAGATATACACAAATTTAGTGTATTGTTACTGATTGGCAAGAAATTTGTAGATGGATATGGCTCAACAATAGTCTTCACTCATCATGGGATAGACTCAAAGTCTTCTTCTCCTCCGATCATCAAGTAGACTACTTCCTTAAGCTCCCATCTCTACTATTTCCCTTCTTCATTTCCTCCTCTTTATTCAATTTAATGCTCTTCTTCATCACGGCCTTCATTTTTAATGGGATTCCTTGGAAGGCCAGCCATCACAATAGTTCTTTTCAACTTCCAAGGGAATTTTGAACATTTTCTCAACTTTTCCAAAAATAATTAAATGCTTATTATAAAGTTTACAAAGATTATTTTTTTATGGTGAGAATCCAATTCAGATCACATCTCCCCATTTTCAGGCTTGTGGTCCCCAAAAGCTTCAACTCCCTTCAATCTTCTTCTTCTTCACTTTCAAGCATCCTCTATAAAATATCCAATAAAGGGTGCTTGTGTTGCAAGATGGAAGATAATAGATGAATAGGGGATTCCTTGGGCATAATCATGATGTCCATATCATGGTTAGAGGTGACATTCACTACTAAAATAGGTCGTTGGACAACCACTACTCTAATGGCGGCAAGTGCAAGCAATTTCTCTTTCCCCTTACCTTGACTCTCCAAGCTTTCTTCTTGGCTTTCTAATTCTTGGGATGGATTTCCAGGTAAAGCCTCCAACATTTGGCCTCCCAATGTCCAATTAATATGAAATACTAACAATAGTTCCTACATGGGTTACTTGGCCTTCTAGAGTGCCAACAATTGCTAGCCTTATGACCCATTTTCTTACAACAAAAACAAACCAAAGATATTATACCATACATTTTCAGTTTGTGATGATGCTTGTGCACTCAGATGTTTGGTCCCCCAAGAGTTGGAGAAGATCTAGATGGTGGAATCAACTCTTTGTTTCCCTCTTCCAATATCCTACAAGAATATTTGAGTGGCTTGCTACACACTCATTTTCCAACTACCTTTTCCTCCATGGGAATGGCTTCTTTTCCAATTCCTCTTGCCTTGACGAAGGTGGTTTGAGATGAAATTGTATTTGCTTCTTTTCCACTGAATTGTAGGCCTTCATGCTTGGTCCTCTATTGAAATACAATGGCAATCAAAATCCCTTGGCATTCCTTTCCTATCCCTTGGCCATCATAGTCCATTTTTCTCATGAGCTTGGAATCAATGACTCTAGTGTGTTTTTCAAAAACAACAAAGGTCTCTGGAGGAAGGGCCTTGGAAGGTGAGTTTACCATGCTTGAATTTGTCATGGTGTTAGCTTCTGTAATGGAAATGGAAGGGGATTTCTTGGTCTCTTGGATATTTCCTTGTAGTTTATTCAAGGCCTCTTCCTTCACTATTAACTCCTAGTATACTTGAGAAGTTACTTCAGTGAACCTCTCTTTTTATCAATTATCCACCCAAGTTAATTTGTCTCCCAATTGCAAGAGCTAAAATATTATCATGTCTAATTCTACCCTCATGGTGGTGAAGGAGTCGTGGCACTTGACAAGTTCTTTTCCAGCCCACTCGCTTTATATATCCAATACCAACTTTCCTCTTGGATCTGCCTGTTGAATTCTCTCAACACTTCCAGTTTCTCCCTCTTCAAGGCTTTTCCCATGGTAGTTGCTTTAAAGGTCTCTAATGAACCTACTCTGATACCATATGATATAAATAGTAGACCTATGGCATGTCCATTTCGTTGACACATATCTTATACGGGAAAAAAAAATAGTTATTTGTTTTGGGTGCAACTTTGAGCCAAAATGTAACACCTTGTTTTCCCCCAGTTTGTTATTATAACTATGAATTAATGTCATGTGAATTTTTATAGGGGTATTTGTCTATTATAAGACTAGAATGGACAAGCTCAACTATGTAAATATATATTTTGTTAATAAAATCTTGTTGAACAGCTAACTGAAGGGTGTAGCATCGATACGAACGATGATACTACGAGTGGAACCAATGAGGGGGAATGGATTTCCTTGTCAATAATCCTTAGTTCCCTTTTTCCAAAAGTCATATTTTGAAGTATTTTCCCTTTTTTCTTATTTCCCAAAAGTTAGTTAATGAAGGAGGCATGGTACTTGACAAATCAACCTCCCACCTTATTGGAGGTATGGAGGAATGGATGGAACAAATGAAGATCGTCAACCAAAGGTAAAACCAAGTGCCCACCTCGTTTTTTGGGTTGACCCACGAATTCCTATGATAGAAGCAAAAAAGAAATATTGAGAAACCTTCTGGGGAAAGAAGTAAGGAGGAGGATAGTTTTGGCAGGGGAAGTAGAGAGTGTGGAGAGCGAGGAAGAGAAGAATGGAAGAGCCGATCTTTGAGGGGATCTTGTTGTTGAATCTTGAGCGGAAGAAGACCCCAACCCAACCTAGAAAGAGGGTCGTGACTCTAATTCCTATTGGATAGGGAACCTGCATTGAGAAGGGAGGGTGTTGAGGGACTCTGTAGCAGTGAAGGGACTATCATGTGTAGAGATTATCCAACTAAAAGGTAATTGGGAAAACTCGTGGAAGCCCTGATTTGGTGGGAAGAAGGGGAATTTCTAGTGTTGACTTTCTTTGAAGGAGAGTGGTCTTCACCCCCATCCCATATTTTCCTTATAAAACTAAGTTCCATTGGTGGTATCATGGTCTGGCACAAGGGTGGCCTGTTGTAGAGAGCATAGAGAAACAGAGCCTACGGTTGGGTGGAAAAATTCTCACCCTCAGTCAGTTGAATTAGCTAGCAGTTTCGTGAACATATAAGTTTCAATTATGTGCTCTGATGTATGAAGATTTGAATAAAAGTGCATGTATTTTGAGTTCATGATCTTGTATTAAATTCCCTAAGAAGAATGATTTGAATGCATGACTGTGTAATTTCATACATGATGGGTAAATTTGCATGTTGGATTATTTTCCTTTGAATGCTTAGGTCGATGGCATGTATTTTTGTGACCAAATCTCTGAGAATGGAATCGATTGAGTGAATATTTTATTCATTCGGGAAGCCATTGTTTTTCCTTGAGTTCCACGAAACTTTGTGGTGGAACCGTGAGGGTGCAACCCTCATGTAGGGACCTAGACCTATCAAAACCCTCAACTAGTTGGAGAGCTAGACTTGAAGTATGGTAAATCCTTGTAAAGGAATTTGGAGCAAAAATATGGATTTCGAACATTCCTTGATGTGTTTAAGAATGGCGATAGAACCACGACATAGTGGAACCCTAAGCCCATGAATCAGAAAGGACAAACTTGTAAATCCATGGTGAATTCAGGGAAAAGGTAGAGACTTGTTATTAGTCGAGCACTTCTAAGACTGGAAGAGACAAGGACCATTGATCATAGTTGATCTCAATCATCTGATCTTTCGGGAAAACATTTGAAAGACTCATTTGGGAAGTCTCATAGTAACGACAGATTTCAAGGCAGTGAAACTAAATGTGGTGATTTAATTAACCGACGTGCACCTTTAGTCTCGAAATGGATATGGGTCATTAGATTGAATAGATATCAATCGTCAAATCTGTCGAAATCATGTGACTCCATTAAAAGGGGCATGCAGTTTAAAAAACCACTAAATATCTGGACCATTGATCTATGTGAATTCTCCACCATTCAATTTAGTGAATGTGCAAGTGTACCAAGAGAGGTAAAGAAAGAAGGAGAGGGGGGGC
Source organism: Picea sitchensis (assembly GCA_010110895.2). Lineage (NCBI taxonomy): Eukaryota > Viridiplantae > Streptophyta > Pinopsida > Pinales > Pinaceae > Picea > Picea sitchensis. The sequence continues at coordinate 94,165 of SNQJ01S0028130.1, read as the reverse complement.
ACTCCTCCCATAGCTGATAGCTAAGTGGTAGGTGTAGGCATATCATTGGGTACATGTCAGTGAAGGTGGACGAATGAGTGTATTCCATGTGGTAGTCAGTTACAAGTGGGACCCACAATTATCAATGGAAAGAGTCAAGAGAAATCAACTAAGTGTTAAGAGTTAATCTTGACCTTTCATCAAGGCATCGAGAGTGAATCTCGGCCATCCATCGAAGTTCATATTTTAGGAAAACCACGAGGCACCATAAAACAACAATCTGATGGTATGAGGTCGATGGAAATATCCCAATAGTGTTGCGGGAAGTGCATATTTCGATGGTGTTTCGAGAAATGTATCTCTCAAAAGTGTTGTGGAAGGGGGAGTTGAACCAGTGAGTCTGATAGCTTTGTGGGCTTCGAACTTTAGAAGAAAATGTGAACAAGCTAAGTCGACATCCCGATAGTGTGAGCTCGATGGAGAGAGTCCAACAGTCTCGCAGTATGCATATTTCGAGTAAACCACGATTCTTGGTAAATTGACATCACGATGGGGATTTTCCAAAAAGGGTTATTATGGTAGACTTGCGGGCTTTGGAATGACAATGACCTATGTTTGAATGTTTAGTAGCAGGTTCAAGGTTGATGTTATTCAACCCTGTGAGGGATCAGATCCACATCAGTTGGAAAAGTGGAGCAGGTCCATGTGCATGCCACATGAACATGATGTCATCACCTATGAGAAATGCCTAAGAAAATTTAAGAGACCATATATTTATATCGAGATCTCATCTATGAGCATGATTACAGTCATTGGAAATCTCTTGAAGAGAAGAATCGACTTTGATTTCATAACCAAGGTCAAAGTTAGGGTTTGCAAGAGTAAGTATAGAGGATTATGAGAAAAATTGAACATCCCACCAACTTAATGAAGCTTAGGGGGGTCATGTGTGTTACTGAGTGATATTAGTGGTTCAAACACTAGACCTGAATGGGCTAGAGATCAACCACAAAGATGTATATTCAAAAGGCTATGATGAGCCTATGGAAAATGTTTTGCATTAAAATGATATTATCGGCTGCATAAGCTTCTTGAAAAGAAGGACTGCATATTCTTTTTTTTTATCAAAGAATTTTGTCTTTTACCTTGCATAAACTAGAATGATTGCTATGGAAAATTTAATTATTCTAATGATCACTGACAAAATATTTTGAGTGTGAATGAAAATAGGAACAAAGTCCTGATTTTGAACTGTTGTAGGTCAATGAGAACCTTATAAAGGTCCAATAATTGTGTGCCTTTAAATTATGTGATTAGCTAACAATGGCTCGGTGTTTCAGAACCTAAAATACACAATGAAGTGAAGAAAATGACAGTAGTAGTAGACTGTTACAATGCAGTATGGAAGAGACCTCACATATCAAAGATGATAAATCAGATGAGAGGAGGGCCATAAAATCTCCTCTAGATTCGACAAAGACAGTGAGGAGGCTAAAGGATGAGCTTCTAAGTTACCATACTAACAATGAGAATCTAATTAGAGCCCAAGAAAAATAGAAATAAATGAATGTAGTATTATTGCAAAGCATGTCTGAAATACATAAGCAATTTCAACAGAAACAATTTCAATAAGGGTTATATGTTAGCAATGCAAGGATATATTACTCAGGAAAGATGCATATTCCATCAGAAAATCAAAAGCATGGGCCAACATTCAACAACACAGGGAAAAATTCCCCAAAGAAAAGGCACAGGGATGCCAAGAAGGACCCAGCTAGTAAGGAATTTTCAACATATTCCTCTAGTGATTTCATGCCCCATATTATTATTAATTAAATAGACAATAATGATAAATAAGTATAATAATTATCCTAAGGGATAATAATAAGTACTTAAAATAAATATTTGGGTAATAAAATAAAATGGTAAAATAAGTAACGGTAAATTATGGAAAACCCTAAAATACAATAAAGAATTAAATATTGGATCTTAAGGATGGAGTTTTTTACCATGGATGGATTCTATATAAGGATGGAGAAGAAGGAGAAAAGGGCATCTCATTTTGTTGGAGAAATTTGAGGACACGACTAAGAAGAGTTAGCATAGTAGTGGATTGAGGGATAGGGGTCTCTTAGTCGTGATGATTAAGGGGTTGGTTGGGAGGAGGTTCATCCCCCACACTATGTTGTGTCTTGCAGAATCAAGGATTGAAGTGCCATGAGTAAGTTGAAACTTTCAACTTTCAAGTAAGTTACTCACCACATACTCCTTGTTAATTATGAAATATTGAATCATGTATCTCTATTTTTATCAGATCTAGGTTCCAAGTTATGGTGTTTATTTATGTATTTATCTTTATAATAATTTGGGTCCTGACATATGGTATCAGAGCCAGGTTTCAACCCTTAAGGCCTATGGGCATTTTCAAATTAGGTTAAATAAATCTATTGTGAGCCTAGAATATAAATTTGGAATGGTAGATCTTCATTTCAGATCTAAGCTTCTTGTTCCAAGTTTCTTAAGTTAACCCATCTCCATATATTTCAGATAACTTGGATGTTGGTTGTCGGTTGATCTCCTGGAATCTATATCTTGAATTGATTTTGTTTTTTCCTGGCTTTCTTGTTTCATTTTTCCAGATATTTAACCCCTAAACCCTAAAGGATATAAACATAATATCAGGCTTTGAGAGCTCGAATACGAATACGTTTTGATTTGGTTATTGTCCTTCCTATTCATACCCAATGGCTTGATTTCACAAGTTTATTGAGCCAATCTTTCCTTATTTCAGCTACTAAATGATTAAACTTAAGTCTACTTGCATTTTTGGTTCAAATATAAATGGTTTAATTAATATATTTGCATAGATATAACACCATACTTCTAAGAAAAACCCATCAAACATTTTACTCACCCTCAGATCTTAGGTATCCTTGTTTAAATCTGAAATTATTTGATACACTTGTCAATATGAATCATAAATCTAGCTTATCACAATGCAGATCTATAGATCAATAGATCCTTAAAGTATTGTTGGTATAGATCAAATTAAGGCCAAGGCATGTGTTGTGTAAAATATGTAGTTTATATTGAAGTTATATTGTTCGATGCCTAGATCTACAAAGAAATGCATGGACCTGCAGATCAGTTGCTTAAATTCCTAGATCTGTTGAGATCACATGTAGATCTGAAAGATCTATTAGATCTTAGGCTGTTAATACTTAATTATTGTCATTTGGATGACTGGGATGATTAATTAAAACGATGGTGTTTGTTTTCAATCTCATTTTAACGTATATAAAGGTGTTTTCCATTACTGATGCAACTCTCACTGATATATGAAAATCACTCAATATGTACTTGAACGTATATAAAGGTGTTTTCCATTACTAATGCAACTCTCACTGATATATGAAAATCACTCAATATGTACTTGTTGATAAGTATAGCTTAGTGTGCTGCAACTAAATCTTTTGACCATTCCAAGCAAGGGCAGGATTAGGAATTCGCTGCACCAATAATGTTGGAGTTATGGATATATGGTTTGATAGGACAATCCCAATTTTGTATAGATTAAGAAGCATATGGTTTTGTTTTCTATTTCAATCTTCCATTTCAACTTTCTATCTTATAGTTCACTGTTGAATTTATATATGATACATATATTATTATCACATAAATATT
>SNQJ01S0028130.1:77785-90452 GCA_010110895.2 Picea sitchensis | reverse complement strand
TTAGTACACTTCTAAAATTCAAACAATCCATTTTTATGTAATACCTAATTCCTATGCTTAATATTTGAATTTTCAACTTCTCTTCCCACTCAAAAATGTTTATATATATGTTTAGATTTTAAAGTTGTACTAATTTTGAGAAACTAAAATTTATTTTAAACATTTTTTAGGTAAGATTCTTTGAAATTGTAAATGTCACATAATTAAGCTTTAAACTATTAAATCCAAACTCTATTAGAAAATTAAATCTATAATATTGAACCATTGTACAACTTACAACTTTCAAAGGCTTAATGTAAAGTGAATCTAATATTTTCAGAGGAATTTGGGTAAACCAAAGTATGTTATTATTAGTTTTTGTTTATTATTAAGTTAAACATTGTCTTTTTGTGAATTCCGTGAAGATACTATTTTTTTAAAGATTAATATCTGATTTTTAAAATTCATAATTTATGATTTTTTTAACCTAAAATTGAGAGGCTATTAATTTATATGAACATAAATTGAAGGATATTAAAAGTATTGAAACCTCGTGATTGTTTTCTTTAACAAACAAGGATTAAAAAAAAACAATTTTGTTTTCACAATCCTCGTTGTGCCAATTACAAACGAGGAGTTAGTCAAATACAATACTTTGTTCAAGCAAATAACAACTTTGTAATGACAACACTCTATGGTCTTATATGTGCATGCATATCTCCAATCACACATCTATTCATTCCTTCGACTCATAAGATGCATGGCTATAGGTAACATTATTCATTTGTGCATTTACATAGCACTCAAACAAAAAATAGATACTAGTGATTTAGCATTGGGATTTCAATGCATGTGGGTGAAAGTTGCAACCATATCCTTTCACAATATTTATTCCAACAACAATATAATGCATGGTTGTAAGTGTNATTTGTGCATTTACATAGCACTCAAACAAAAAATAGATACTAGTGATTTAGCATTGGGATTTCAATGCATGTGGGTGAAAGTTGCAACCATATCCTTTCACAATATTTATTCCAACAACAATATAATGCATGGTTGTAAGTGTTATTGTTCACCATGCATTGATTTAAAGAGGGGTGAATTGGTGATGTCATTTGTATTCAATTACCAGAACATAACACCCATTCATAGCAATTCATCAATAACAAAGATTTTAAATGCACCATAAACACGTAGATTTAACCTTGGAAACCCAACTAGGAAGAAAACCAAGTTCTGGGGGATTTTCATTAAGTAGAAAATTGATTACAAAAGGGTGAGATATACACAAATTTAGTGTATTGTTACTGATTGGCAAGAAATTTGTAGATGGATATGGCTTAACAATAGTCTTCACTCATCATGGGATAGACTCAAAGTCTTCTTCTCCTCTGATCATCAAGTAGACTACTTCCGTAAGCTCTCATCTCTACTATTTCCCTTCTTCATTTCCTCCTCTTTGTTCAATTTAATGCTCTTCTTCATCATGACCTTCATTTTTAATGGGATTCCTTGGAAGGCCAGCCATCACAATGGTTCATTTCAACTTCCAAGGGAATTTTGAACATTTTCTCAACTTTTCCAAAAATAATTAAATGCTTATTACAAAGTTTACAAAGATTATTTTTTTATGGTGAGGATCCAATTCATATCACATCTCCCCATTTTTAGGCTTGTGGTCCCCAAAAGCTTCAACTCCCTTCAATCTTCTTCTTCTTCACTTTCAAGCATCCTCTATAAAATATCCAATAAAGGGTGCTTGTGTTGCAATATGGAAGATAATAGATGAATAGGGGATTCCTTGGGCATAATCACGATGTCCATATCACGGTTGGAGGTGACATTCACTACTACAATAGGTCGTTGGACAACCACTACTCTAATGGCGACAAGTGCAAGCAATTTCTCTTTCCCCTTACCTTGACTCTCCAAGCTTTCTTCTTGGCTTTCTGATTCTTCGGATGGATTTCTAGGTAAAGCCTCCAACATTTGGCCTCCCAATGTCCAATTAATATGCAATACTAGCAATAGTTCTTACATGGGCTACTTAGCCTTCTAGAGTGCCAACAATTGCTAGCCTTATGACCCATTTTCCTACAACAAAAACAAACCAAATATAGTATACCATACATTTTCAGTTTGTGATGATGCTTGCGCACTCAAATGTTTGGTCCCCCAAGAGTTGGAGAAGATCTAGATGGTGGAATCAACTCTTTGTTTCCCTCTTCCAAGATCCTACAAGAATATTTGAGTGGCTTGCTACACACTCATTTTCCAACTACCTTTTCCTCCATGGGAATGGATTCTTTTCCAATTCCTCTTGCCTTGACGAAGGTGGTTTGAGATGAAATTGTATTGGCTTCTTTTCCACTGAATTGTAGGCCTTCATGCTTGGTCCTCTATTGAGCTACAATGGCAATCAAAATCCCTTGGCATTCCTTTCCTATCCCTTGGCCATCATAGTCCATTTTTCTCATGAGCTTGGAATCAATGACTCTAGTGTGTTTTTCAAAGAAAACAAAGGTCTCTTGAGGAAGGGCCTTGGAAGGTGAGTTTACCATGATTGAATCTTTCATGGTGTTAGCTTCTATAATGGAAATGGAAGGGGATTTCTTGGTCTCTTGGATATTTTCTTGTAGTTTATTCAAGGCCTCTTCCTTCACTGTCAAATCCTAGTATACTTGAGAAGTCAATTCAGTGAACCTCTCTTTTTATCAATTATCCACCCAAGTGAATTTGTCTCCCAATTGCAAGAGCTACAATATTATCATGTCTAATTCTACCCTCATGGTGGTGAAGGAGTCGTGGCACTTGACAAGTTCTTTTCCAACCCACCCGCTTTATATCTCCAATACCAACTTTCCTCTTAGATCTGCTTGTTGAATTCTCTCAACACTTCCAGTTTCTCCCTCTTCAAGGCTTTTCCCATGGTAGTTGCTTTAAAGGTATCTAACGAACCTACTATGATACCATATGATATAAATAGTAGGCCTATGGCATGTCCATTTCGTTGACACATATCTTATACGAAAAAAAAATAGTTATTTGTTTTGGGTGCAACTCTGAGTGAAAATGTAACACCTTGTTTTCCCCCAGTTTGTGATTATAACTATGAATTAATGTCATGTGAATTTTTATAGGGGTATTTGTCTATTATAAGACTAGAATGGACAAGCTCAAATATGTCAATATATATTTTGTTAATAAAATCTTGTTGAACAGCTAACTGAAGGGTGGAGCACCAATACGAACCATGATACTACGAGTGGAACCAATGAGGGGGAATGGATTTCCTTGCCAATAATCCTTAGTTACCTTTTTCCAAAAGTCATATTTTGACGTATTTTCCCTTTTTTCTTATTTCCCAAAAGTTAGTTAATGAAGGAGGCATGGTACTTGACAAATCAACCTCCCACCTTATTGGAGGTATGGAGGAATGGATGGGACAAATGAAGATCGTCAACCAAAGGTACAACCAAGTACCCACCTCATTTTTTAGGTTAACCCACGAATTCCTATGATAGAAGCAAAAAAGAAATATTGAGAAACCTTCTGGGGAAAGAAGTAAGGAAGAGGACAGTTTTGGCAGGTGAAGTAGAGAGTGTGGAGAGTGAGGAAGAGAAGAATGGAAGAGTCGATCTTTGAGGGGATCTTGTTGTTGAATCTTGAGCAAAAGAAGACCCCAACCCAACCTAGAAAGAGGGTCGTGACTCTAATTCCTATTGGATAGGGAACCTGCATTGAGAAGGGAGGGTATTGAAGGACTCTGTAGCAGTGAAGGGACTATCGTGTGTAGAGTTTATCCAACTAAAAGGTAACTGGGAAAACTCGTGGAGGCCCTGATTTGGTGGAAGAAGGGGAATTTCTACTGTTGACTTTCTATGAAGGAGAGTAGCCTTCACCCCCATCCCATATTTTCCTTATAAAACTAAGTTCCATTGGTGGTATCATGGTCTGGCACAAGGGTGGCCTGTTGTAGAGAGTATAGAGAAACGGAGCCTACGGTTGGGTGGAAAAATGCTCACCCTCAGTCAGTTGGATTAGCTAGCAGTTTCGTGAACATATAAGTTTCAATTATGTGCTCTGATGTATGAAGATTTGAATAAAAGTGCATGTATTTTGAGTTCATGATCTTGTATGAAATTCCCTAAGAAGAATGATTTGAATGCATGATTGTGTAATTTCATACATGATGGGTAAATTTGCATGTTGGATTATTTTCCTTTGAATGCTTAGGTCGATGGCATGTAATTTTGTGACCAAATCTTTGAGAATGGAATTTGATTGAGTGAAGAGTTTATTCATTCGGGAAGCCATTATTTTTCCTTGAGTTCCACGAAACTTTGTGGTGGAACAATGAGGGTGCAACCCTCATGTGGGGACCTAGAGCTATCAGGACCCTCAACTAGTTGCAGAGCTAGACTTGAATTATGGTAAATCCTTTTAAAGGAATTTGGAGCAAAAATATGGATTTCGACCATTCCTTGACGTGTTTAAGCATGGCGATAGAACCACGACATAGTGGAACCTTAAGCCCATGAATCAAAAAGGACAAACTTGTAAATCCATGGTGAATTCAGGAAAAAGGCAGAGACTTGTTATTGGTCGAGCACTTCTAAGACTGAAAGAGACAAGGACCATTGATCATAGTCGATCTCAATCATCTGATCTTTCAGGAAAACATTTGAAAGACTCATTTGGGAAGTCTCGTAGTAATGACAGATTTCGAGGCAGTGAGTCTAAATGTGGTGATTTAATTAACCGACGTGCACCTTTATTCCCGAAATGGATATGGGTCGTTAGATTGAATATATATCAATCATCAAATCTGTCGAAATCATGTGACTCCATTAAAAGGGGCATGCAGTTTAAAAAACCACTAAATATCTGGACCATTGATCTATGTGAATTCTCCACCATTCGATTTAGTGAATGTGCAAGTGTACCGAGAGAGGTAAAGGAAGAAGGAGACAGGGGGCACTCCTCCCATAGCTGATAGCTAAGTGGTAGGTGTAGGCATATCATTGGGTACATGTCAGTGAAGGTGGACGAATAAGTGTATTCCATGTGGTAGTCAGTTACAAGTGGGACCCACAATTATCAATGGAAAGAGTCAAGAGAAATCAACTAAGTGTTAAGATTTAATCTTGACCTTTCATCAAGGCATCGAGAGTGAATCTCAACCATCCATCGAAGTTCATATTTCAGAAAAACCACGAGGCACCATAAAACAACAATCTGATGGTATGAGGTCGATGGAAATATCCCAATAGTGTTGCGAGAAGTACATCTTCCAACAGTGTTGCGGGAAGTGCATATTTCGATGGTGTTTCGAGAAATGTATCTCTCAAAAGTGTTGTGGAAGGGGGAGTTGAACCAGTGAATCTGATATCTTTGTGGGCTTCAAACTTTAGAAGAAAATGTGAGCAAGCTAATTCGACATCCCGATAGTGTGAGCTCGATGGAGAGAGTCCAACAGTCTCGCAGTATGCATATTTCGAGTAAACCATGATGCTTGGTGAACTGACATCGCGATGGGGATTTTCCAAAAGGGGTGATTCTGATAGACTTGTGGGCTTTGGAATGACAATGACCTATGTTTGAATGTTTAGTAGCAGGTTCAAGGTTGATGTTCTTCAACCCTGTGAGGGATCAGGTCCACATCAGTTGGAAAAGTGGAGCAAGTCCATGTGCATGCCACATGAACATGATGTCATCACCTATGAGAAATGCCTAAGAAACTTTAAGAGACCATATATTTATGTCGAGAGCTCAACTATGAGCATGATTACAGTCATTGGAAATCTCTTGAAGAGAAGAATCGACTTTGAGTTCATAACCGAGGTCAGAGTTAGGGTTTGCAAGAGTAAGTATAGAGGATTATGAGAAAAATTGAACATCCCACCAACTTAATGAAGCTTAGGGGGGTCATGTGTGTTACTGAGTGAGATTAGTGGTTCAAACACTAGACCTGAATGGGCTAGAGATCAACCACAAAGATGTATATTCAAACGACTATGATGAGCCTATGGGAAAAAATTTGCATTAAAATGATATTATCGGCTGCATAAGCTTCTTGAAAAGAAGGACTGCAGATTTTTTTTTTTTATCAAAGAATTTTGTCTTTTACCTTGCATAAACCAGAATGATTACTATGGAAAATTTAATTATTCTAATGATCACTAAAAAAAAAAATTGAGTGTGAATGAAAATAGGAACAAAGTCCTAATTTTGAATTGTTGTAGGTCAATGAGAACCTTATAAAGGTCCAATAATTGTGTGCCTTTAAATTATGTGATTAGCTAACAATGGCTCGGTGTTTCAGCACCTAAAATACACAATGAAGTGAAGAAAATGACAGTAGTAGTAGATTGTTACAATGCAGTATGGAAGAGATCTCACATATCAAAGATGATAAATCAGATGAGAGGAGGGCCATAAAAACTCCTCTAGATTTGGCAAAGACAATGAGGAGGCTAAAGGATGAGCTTCGAAGTTACCATATTGACAATGAGAATCTCATTAGAGCCCAAGAGAAATAGAAATAAATGAATGTAGTATTATTGCAAAGCATGTCTGAAATACAGAAGCAATTTCAACAGAAACAATTTCAATAAGGGTTATATGTTAGCAATGCAGGGATATATTACTCAGGAAAGATGCATATTCCATCAGAAATCCAAAAGCATGGGCCAACATTCAACAACACAGGGAAAAATTCCCCAAAGAAAAGGCACAGGGATGCCAAGAAGGACCGAGCGAGTAAGGAATTTTCAACATATTCCTCTAGTGATTTCATGCCCCATATTATTATTAATTAAATAGACAATAATGGTAAATAAGTATAATAATTATCCTAAGGGATAATAATAAGTACTTAAAATAAATATTTGGGTAATAAAATAAAATGGTAAAATAAGTAACGGTAAATTATGGAAAACCCTAAAATACAATAAAGAATTAAATAATGGATCTTAAGGATGGAGTTTTTTACCATGGATGGATTCTATATAAGGATGGAGAAGAAGGAGAAAAGGGCATCTCATTTTGTTGGAGCAATTTGAGGACACGACTAAGAAGAGTTGGCATAGTAGTGGATTGAGGGCTCGGGGTCTCTTAGTCGTGATGATTAAGGGGTTGGTTGGGAGGAGATTCGTCCCCCACACTATGTTGTGTCTTGCGGAATCAAGGATTGAAGTGCCATGAGTAAGTTGAAACTTTCAACTTTCAAGTAAGTTACTCACTGCATACTCCTTGTTAGTTATGAAATACAATGTATCTCTATTTTTATCAGATCTAGGTTCCAAGTTATGGTGTTTATTTATGTATTTAGCTTTATAATAATTTGGGTACATATGGTATTAGAGCCAGGTTTCAACCCTTAAGGCCTATGGGCATTTCCAAATTAGGTTAAATAAATCTATTGTGAACCTAGAATATAAATTTGGAATGGTAGATCTTCATTTCAGATCTAAGCTGCTTGTTCCAAGTTTCTTAAGTTAACCCATCTCCATATATTTCAAATAACTTGGATGTTGGTTGTCGGTTGATCTCCTGGAATCTATATCTTGAATTGATTTTGTTTTTTTGTGGCTTTCTTTTTTCATTTTTCCAGATATTTAACCCCTAAACCCTAAAGGATATAAACATAATATTAGGGTTTGAGAGCTCGAATATGAATACGTTTTGATTTGGTTATTTTCCTTCGTATTCATACCCAATGGCTTGATTTCACAAGTTTATTGAGCCAATATTTCCTTATTTCAACTACTACATGATCAAACTTAAGTCTACTTGCATTTTTGGTTCAAATATAAATGGTTTAATTAATATCTTTGCATAAATATAACACCATACTTCTAAGAAAAACCCATCAAACATTTTACTCACCCTCAGATCTTAGGTATCCTTGTTTAAATCTGAAATTATTTGATACACTTGTCAATATGAATCATAGATCTAGTTTATCACAATGTAGATCTATAGATCAATAGATCCTTAAAGTATTGTTGGTATAGATCAAATTAAGGCCGAGGCATGTGTTGTGTAAAATATGTAGTTTATATTTAAGTTATATTGTTCGATGCCTAGATCTACAAAGAAATGCATGGACCTATAGATCAGTGGCTTAAATTCCTAGATTTGTTGAGATCACATGTAGATCTGAAAGATCTATTAGATCTGAGGCTGTTAATACTTAATTATTGTCATTTGGATAACTGGGATGATTAATTAAAACGATGGTGTTTGTTTTCAATCTCATTTTAAGGTATATAAAGGTGTTTTCCATTACTGATGCAACTCTCACTGATATATGAAAATCACTCAATATGTACTTGTTGATAGTATAGCTTAGTGTGCTGCAACTAAATCTTTTGACCATTACAAGCAAGGGCAGGATTAGGAATTCGCTGCACCAATAATGTTGGAGTTATGGATATATGGTTTGATAGGACAATCCCAATTTTATATAGATTAAGGAGCATATGGTTTTGTTTTCTATTTCAATCTTCCATTTCAACTTTCTATCTTATAGTTCATTGTTGAATTTATATATGATACATATATTATTATTACATAAATATTTTCGGACAATAGTTATTTTACAGTAGAATTCTATTTTGACAACTCAACGATTATTCTAAATTTCATTTCTATTTTGACAAGTTATATATATATATATATATATATATATTTCAAGTTCAAAACATCACAATAATTTTATATATGATACATATATTATTATTACATAAATATTTTCGGACAATAGTTATTTTACAGTTGAATTCTATTTTGACAACTCAACGATTATTCTAAATTTCATTTCTATTTTGACAAGTTATATATATATATATATTTATTTCAAGTTCAAAACATCACAATAATTTTATGAATTAATTTTATTAAAAAAAAGAGAAGGTTTGCTTGAGACAACAAGAGATTGTTGCATGAGTGTAGAGTAAATAGATCCCACGGATCAATCTCGGGTATATATGTCTATCTGAGTAAGGAATTGGATCTATTTTGTTTCCTTATCCATTGTTCGAATTTCCCCGACATCCTCAAGGTTGAGATCGCTTTGGGCATCCCAAAACCCTAAATGTTTTGCATAGTTTTGGTACCTATGTAGTTTGAAGTGATTATTACTCCGAATTTGTAAACAATGTAAACAGACAGCCAAGAAAACATGGATCATCATTGGATCAAAGTATGTGAATGTCGTGGTGGACGAGCTGCTAAGATTCGATCCTAACTGTCAGGTAATCCTCGTCATCTCGCCCGTGAATTGGGGTATCAAGGACACTTATCAAGTGAAGGATTTAAAAGTAGTGCTCAAAATTCCAATGACTTGGAAACAAATAAAAAGGTGCTTGCCAATCAATTAGATCCATCGATTCTTTCAAAAATGTGTCCGAGATAGATCATAAATTGTTGTAATCGGTTGTGATAATAAAATTCATCAACTAGTGATTCATGAGCCCCTCCAATGAAAATTATGATTCTTCGTAACGAACACTAAACATGGAACCGCCTTGGATCCTTTAGCAACATAGCTTGTCCAAATGCTAGTTGGCCAATGCCTTAAAAGAGTGAAAGAAATCAGTCTTGGAATTAGATATTCCATATTTGTGGACATTCCTACTTCTCTATTTTACTGTGACTGCCTCACAATTTTTTTGATCTTTCCTGTTACAAATTCACACGACTATTGCCTTATTTTTGCAGTTTCAGATACCTTGTAACATGTTCATGGATAAATGATGATATGCTTGAACACTGCGTAGCAGAATTCTCTCTTCTTGAAAAATTGAGAACTAAATATTGTAAAGGTCTGAGCAATTTGAAAATGTCTGCAGTCGATCTCAAGTATTTAGGTTTTGCAGGAAATTACACTGCAAGGTCGGTGACAATGAATTGCCAGAAATTGATCGATGTCAGAGTACACAATTTTAGTGATANACAGCCAAGAAAACATGGATCATCATTGGATCAAAGTATGTGAATGTCGTGGTGGACGAGCTGCTAAGATTCGATCCTAACTGTCAGGTAATCCTCGTCATCTCGCCCGTGAATTGGGGTATCAAGGACACTTATCAAGTGAAGGATTTAAAAGTAGTGCTCAAAATTCCAATGACTTGGAAACAAATAAAAAGGTGCTTGCCAATCAATTAGATCCATCGATTCTTTCAAAAATGTGTCCGAGATAGATCATAAATTGTTGTAATCGGTTGTGATAATAAAATTCATCAACTAGTGATTCATGAGCCCCTCCAATGAAAATTATGATTCTTCGTAACGAACACTAAACATGGAACCGCCTTGGATCCTTTAGCAACATAGCTTGTCCAAATGCTAGTTGGCCAATGCCTTAAAAGAGTGAAAGAAATCAGTCTTGGAATTAGATATTCCATATTTGTGGACATTCCTACTTCTCTATTTTACTGTGACTGCCTCACAATTTTTTTGATCTTTCCTGTTACAAATTCACACGACTATTGCCTTATTTTTGCAGTTTCAGATACCTTGTAACATGTTCATGGATAAATGATGATATGCTTGAACACTGCGTAGCAGAATTCTCTCTTCTTGAAAAATTGAGAACTAAATATTGTAAAGGTCTGAGCAATTTGAAAATGTCTGCAGTCGATCTCAAGTATTTAGGTTTTGCAGGAAATTACACTGCAAGGTCGGTGACAATGAATTGCCAGAAATTGATCGATGTCAGAGTACACAATTTTAGTGATACATGAATATGGAGCTTAAATCATGCAGTGCTCTGCATTTTTATGCAAACAATCTTGTGGCACTCAAATTTCTTTCGAACACGGACTCGTTGAGAAAAATCACGCTTGTTCGGTCGTGGATGCTTTTGACTTCTCTCACAGTTCTTAGTCATTTTTTCTACCTGGAAGAACTCAACTCATCAAGATTTAATGAGGATGAAATTTCTCTCCTGGGTTGCCTTCTCAGAAGTGCTCCTTCTCTACAAAAAATGACACTGCGAGGGGTGCATGCGTTCTTCAGTCGTTGAAGTTGAATATGTGGTTTCATCAAATGTTGAAGATGATGAACAACGGTCTATTTAGAAAATATTGCTAGATACCTCCAGAATATAGGGATCTCGCACTCAGTCATGGAGCATTGAGGCAGGTTCTTTCCCAGTTTAATGATACTACCAAAATATCAATGATAAGAAATGCTACATGGACTCTCTTTTATGATTGTGATCCTCACTTCCAGGAGCGTAGGAGATAAACCGATGATCCTTGTTGCAGTGTTCATATAAACAATACACTATTGTTAAGAATGGTGATCACTACGACCCACTTCGTCGGTGAAATCAATGATTTATTTGTTCTCCTCTAGCCATATCAAGAACCCTAAACCTAACCTTAAATTTTTGTGACTTTAAATATAGTTCATTTTGAAAGAGACTATAGTTAAATGGATTTTCCCCACATCTCTCGTTAGGGGGTTCGGGGACAATGTCCTCGAAGAGAAATTTTTGGAAAAATTGCCTTGTAAAATATTGTAATTTCATAGTCAATTTGGATCGTTCATTATAAGGTCGTAGATCTAACATTAAAAGTTATGCTATGGTTTTTTTTCCCTAGACGGCAACCTTCTTTTATGAGAGAATTGTATTGTGGCGGTATATGTGATTGAATATTGTATTTTGAGAGAGGAGACTCTAAGAGAAATAAAATGAAGTTACAACGAGTATGTAGGTTGTATCCCTTCATTTGTTGGATAATAATAAAGGAAGGACCTGACAATTTCTCTGGTGGACGTAGCCCACACTAGGTGAACTACGTATATTTGTGTCCCTATTGTACTGTGTATCTTTTGTGTTTTATTTCTGCATTTGTTTTATTTTATTTCTTTGTAATCTTGTTTTCCTAGCAGGTAGTGCAATATTATTAATCAAATGTTTGTATCAATAATCAAATTGGAAATTGGTGGTGGATTGAGATAGGGGTTCATGGCTAAAGGATGAGAAGTGATCTATATCTTCTCTCGTCATAATAGGTGAATGGAATCTCGTGAGTAGACAGATCCCTCGATCTATTATCTCACTTGATTCAAGATCAAGGGAATGAATTGTTTGTCTTGTCGACCAACCAACATACCCAAACCCTAAAACAACTATATTGATTGACTCAGAGCAATATATGTATATAAAGTGAAATCTGATTTTCGAAAAGGTGTAGATGGTGAAATTTAAATTAGAGGGAACATTAGGGTTTTAAAAAGGCATCGATATTTTAACTTCAAATTTGAAGAAAAATACACAAGTCCAACTCTAATTCAATAAAATCCCATTAGTGTTTGTTTGATGTATACCTAGATTTCTATGTTTGTTGGGATTTATAGTTGGATTTTTATGTTTGTTCTGACGGTTGGGTCTCTCAAATCATTAAGGGGTCACTCACTTGTTGAGTTTGATTCATGTATTACATAATCAGTTTCTTGGGAATCCATTAAGGAAGTTGCAATCTTCGATGGAATATATAATTTTCGAACATAAGAGGCAAGCATCAAAAAACTTTATCGACCATGGAAGCAAAGTGAGGATCTTCTACTGTGAACAAAAATATCCATTTCTACTGACTATACGAAATTCAACATGAGGTGCAAAATTGGCCTCAATTTACATTACAATATTTTGCTATGGTTTAAAGAA
>SNQJ01S0028130.1:51974-69973 GCA_010110895.2 Picea sitchensis | reverse complement strand
ATATTCAAAGACCTTTATTTGCATACTGAGGGGAACTGCATTTGAATATATGTATGCAGTTTTGTTGATTTGGCTGTAATTTATTTGTGCAACTATATTTATGATGACTTTGTTGATCTAAATAGATGTATGTGAAATTCTCATGTACCTTGATAGATTGTTAGTTGCTTAAAATGTTATTATTGTAAGTGAAGGTGCAAGGTAACTTTTAACAACACAACTAGCCCCTGCCTTGAGGAGTTTACTGCTTTTAAATATGATTTAGCCATGCATTTTTCCGCTAGGATGGGCATGTACATAAAAGATATAGATTCTCTTGATTGTGGAGTTCATGTGGTGGATTTACTCAGATATGCTTGGAGTGTGAGCCAACTTAACTACCACCTAGTCGAACCATGATATGTCTAATGTAATCATATTGTTTTCTACTGTAATGTAAGATGCTTGTTTTTCTAAAGAAAAATGTTGTGATTGTAGACCTCAAACGCCTTGGCTTATGAAGCATAGAAGTATCAACTGCTATAAGATTTGTAAAAAGAGAACACCATGACATGAATTGGATTCTTTTTCTTGTGAATTTTACACTAACCTTTGTCTGCTTTCTTGTACCTAAGAACTTGGCTTATATCTCATCTTTCATTCCAAATTTTCAACCTGTAGTTAATATAGAAAACAATTTGTTCATCCATACTTTTTTCCTTCCTATTCATTTCTCCTGAGTTTTGCTTCATCAAATGTTTTACATTTAGTCCCCACCTCAAAATAGATTTGAGAGATTACTTTTCCCTTTGTGAAACCACTTTTATATCTGATGGGAGCATGCACAATGTGCACTCTGCCATGCAGGTACAAGCATGCACATCACATGCAAAGGAACTATCCAATTGTGATTTCATCTCAGTGGCAATGGCTTCATCATATCTAAAATCAAGGGTATCCTTCTGACTGCTTTTATGGGATCTAGACCGACAATGTCAGTGGGGTCTCACTGAAATAGTCCTAGAAATTTGCATGGGGAGATTTTAGCAACTTTCTTCCTATTCCGGTTTCGATAAAATCTCCATTCTTCATACCGTTGGTCTACCAACACCCGGGAAGTAGTAGTTGCTCACTTCATTCGTCATTATTTCCTTCTTTTCTTAGTCAATCTACCCGCCAATGTGCAACCTTACCCTTTTACACTTCTTGGGGGGAACTACTTCACATCATGATAGACCAGATATTCCTCTCTCATCCAAAAACCCACCAAAAATCAAAATGCCTCTATTCCAAGTGCACTTCACAATTGTCCACATGCCCTAGCAGATCAGAAGTATCGTTGAATTATTCCCAGAACTAAAGCAAGACCTGCAGTCCTGAAAGACCTTCCTTCTAAGCTGACTCTACGGACAAAGATAGACCAGATATTCCTCTCTCATCCAAGAACCCACCAAAAATACCAATGCCTCTATTACGAGTGCACTTCACAATTGTCCACATGCCCTAGCAGATCAAAAGTACCATTGAATTGTTCCCAGAACTAAAGCAAGACCTGCAGTCCTGCAAGACCTTCCTTCCGAAGCTGACTCTACAGACAAAGATAGACCAGATATTCCTCTCTCATCCAAGAACCCACCAAAAATCCCAATGCCTCTATTCCGAGTGCACTTCACAATTGTCCACATGCTCTAGCAGATCAAAAGTACCGTTGAATTGTTCCTAGAACTAAAGCAAGACCTGCAACCCTGCAAGACATTCCTTCTGAAGTTGAATCTACGGACAAAGACTGAAGGTAACATTTCCCATCAATGTTTAACTCTTTGCCTACTATTTTAATCGTTGTTGGCTATCCTGCTATTACTGCATAACAACAGAGACATCGCTATTACCGCATCACCGCATCCCTATTACAGCAGGGACATCGCTACTACTGTAGCACTTGTTTAATGTAGCTCGCCCTTCAATATACGTGGATAATGGCACAATGATAGTGGAAATATATTCTTATGTGGTTTCTAATCATTGGTTTTGTTTACATGCAGGGATACAACAGAAAATATTGCAACGCTAATGAAGAATCATCACCCAAGATCGTAGGGGAGTTTGTATCATGAGGTTTCAGGTTTTAAAAGTTAAAGTTAATATATGGCAAAGAGGTTTTTTATTTTTGTTGTCTTGTAAATATTAGTTTTGTTGTGCTAGGTTTGACCACAAAGCCATTGTATCATTACTTGCGAATTAATATTGTTGGGTGAATTATACATTGTTCGTGAGTTATTGCCTGAGTGAGATTTAGTTTGAATAGACACTGATTCAGTTTGATGGATTGCATGTTCAAATATTGTGCCACAAAATCGCATAATTATTTTTACAGTATCACCATATCACCAAAATGCACACACGTCAAAACAAGTGGTTTATGGTTGGATTTAACCTTTTATAAATAGATTTTACAGCGCTACAAGACAAGAATCTAAGAGAAAAGTCGATAGCAAAAATGTGCATAAAGAATTCAGTTCAAGCATGAATAGTTTTTCCGTTGGTTTAAGTTTTTGTTTTTGTTTAGTGTATTACTTTTTAGTTTTATTTTAGTTTTGCAATTTTTTATATAGTTTAATTTTTAATTTAGTTTAATTTTAACTTTATTTTAGTTTTATAATTGTTTATATAGTTTAATTCTTAATTTAGTTTAATTTTAACTTTATATGCAATTGTGCCTTCTATGCACTTTACTAATAAAATAAAACCACTTATATCTAAATTCTTAAATGTAGAGGTGAACTTCAATTTCAATATAACATTATATTTCACAATGTACCATTGCCTATGGTTGCACATTCACATATACAGAGTCTTCATGGATTTATTTATTTATTTCTTTATATACGATTCTACTAAAAGCATGTACTTTTTACTTATTCCTTTCTTAGTAGGGACTTGTTGCTCCACAACTTGTCTTGTTTGTGTTTAATTTGCATTGGTTTGGTGGGTTTTGTATGAAGTAAATCACGGTCATGTGCATTATAATGATGTGTTGAAACATTTCATTCATAAAATATATCGACGCCCTTGAGACATCCCCTGCAGTTTCACCCTTCCCTTCTTCTGCTAGAAACACATTGTATTAAGTACCTTCTTATGATAATCATGAGTAGCTTGATTTGGTTCTGGTTAAATAAGAGTGAACAAATACATGAGTGATGATTAGAAATTTGAATTCATTACTCTCAGTGAAACTAAGCATGGAATATCCATGCAATTGTTTGTTTGTTAAAAACATTTGTGGCATTACTTTATATGTTTAGTTAAAGAAGAATCCTTCTTTGAAATAATGCACAACCTCCTATGCATTACACTTGCCCTCTATCTTGAGCCATTTTACTAAGCTTCTTCACTATATTTGTTACGTGTGTTCATTAGATGCATAAATTGTGCAGTGTATCCATGCGTATAGAGAAGATGTGTTAGCTTCTTTGATTTGGTGGTTCATTATATGCAGAGTTTTGTATTCTTTGCATGATTAAATATATGGTCTTTTTTTCAGTCATTGAAATTCTTATGAGATATTTGGAGAACTATTGGATTCAAACTTGTTATATATGTGTGTGTCTAGAAGATATTATATATTGGTTTAGATCCTCAACAAATGGAATTTTCCAAGGAATCAGTAGAGATTCTATTGATAACTTTTAGTTGATATATCCAAATAGCATTAATTAAGAATGAAGCCCCATCCATTTGTTGGAGTATGTGGAATTGACTAAACAATAATTGTGTAAGGGTTTAAAGGAATATTAAATGGTAATGTTAAATTAAATTCAAACTTGATCATCACATAGTGTGTTGAAAGATCAATTGGTTGAGTCTGCTCCAAGGACATCGCCTCTTGAAGARGGGAASAAAAGAGCTTGAATTAATGATTATGRTTTTAAAGGAAGAAGCTCCTTGTTTCCATCTTGTTACTTGAAATTTTTCTAGGGAAATGATTTCATATATGTCAATAGTTATTGAGCAAAACATGATCATTTCTCACTTGACATTTTGGCTTATGTACGTAATGGTAAAAGGGTTGGATTTAATTGTATGTGACGATTTGAATGATGAAACTTTCTAGGAGGATTCTTTGCATGGTTGAGTGACTTTATGACTTAGCACATAGACTAATTAAATGCTCACATGCTCAAGGAAATAAGATATGGATTAAATGGGAAACTTGGCATTTGATGGGGTGACTACATAGATTCTGTAATATGACAACCTTCTTGTTGAAAGAAGAGGAAATGATAATAAGTAAACTATTGGTATCAAGATGATCACATAACACTCCTAGCACTAATGATCCTTATTGAGTTACCTTGGGATGACAAACTTCACTAAGTAGATCCATGGGTTAGATGGATGTTTTAATGATAATTCTTGCTTTAGATGTGATAGCTAGTATTATTGATATTTCAAGATAGGGGCTTGCTTTTGTTGATAAATCATGATAAGAATTCCCATGATATTATTTATTTGTATTCATTACATATGATGTTATGTGATTCCATTTAATTATGTTGATGAAAGGCCCTATCTTTGATAAAGATGTGTTGAGGTTATATTTATCATGATAGTATCTCATGATGTGATGACATCATGTAATTGCATGGAAATATTTATGCTAAGATGTTTTGTGATGACAAGTGTGAGAATGTGGTAATGATAGTGATGTGGTATTCTCATGATGACATGTGAGAGTTAGCATGCAGATTATTTCTTTGAGATGTTGATATTATGACTAATGCATTGATTGTATGTTGTGAGGTGGTGATTGTCAGGTTATCCACCAATGGGCCAAGAGGGACAATTTATTTAATGATATCATGGGAGCCCATAACCATAAAAGAGAATATTACATGTGAAATCTTATGGGTTGGGGACAACTCAATCAACTACTTATGCCTTGTATCTGAGTTGTGATGTCGAAGTCCATAGAATGGCTAGAGTGTTGCTCGTCAGTGGAGTGGTGGGATTAGAATTTGATGCCTAGGGTTTTGTATCTGAGGGAGTATAAGGAGGGAGTTTTAGTCTAGCCTCTCAAGATTCCTTGGTCTGGTGTCGTAGAGCCCTAATACACTTAGATGTCGAAAGTTAGGAAGAACTACTTGAGTGTTTCTCACGCTTCCTGGGAGATTTTGATGCATGGGGTTGTGTACCCGAGGGAGTATAAGGTTAACCTTTCGTGATGCCTAGTGTACGTAAGTATTGATCCAAATGCTTACCTGGGAAGATGAGGTCTAGTGCCTTACAACCCTAATAGACTGAGAGGATTTAAGCTTGGTTCTTAAATTTGGGAAGAACTGCTTGTGTATTGCTTGCGCTTCTTGGGAGATTTCGATGTCTGTTGTGGTTGGTGGCCTTATACTAGTTTAGCAGAGGGTGTTGGGGAAGACACGAGGAGCTAATAGAGGGTGTTGTGGAAGATATGGGGAGCTAATTAAAACCTATAAGAAACATATTCAATGTTAACTTCAGGATGAAGTTCCTTGAAGGGAGGGATTATGTCATGCCCCATGTTATAATAAAATAAATAAATAAATACTAATAATTATCCTAAGGGATAATAATAAGTAATTAAAATTAAATATTTGGGTAATAAAAGAAAATGGTAAAATAAGTAATGGTAAATTATGGAGAAACCCTAAAATCTAATAAATAATTAAATAATGGATCATATGGATGGGGTTCTTTACCATGGATGGATTCTATATAAGGACTGTGAAGAAGGAGGAAAAGGGTGTCTCATTTTGCTGGGGAAATTTGAGGACAAGGCTAAGAATAGTTGGCATAGTAGTGGAGTGAGGGCTCGAGGGCTCTTGGTCATGATGACTGAGGGGTTGGTTGGGAGGAGAGTCATCCCCCACACTTTTTCGCAACTTGTGGAATCAAGGATCAAAGTCCCATGGGTAAGTTGAAACTTTCAACTTTCAGGTAAGTTACTCACCATATACTCCTTTTAATTTATGTGAATCATGTATCTTTATTTTTATTAGATCTAGGTTGAAAGTTGTGGTGTTTATTTATGTATTTAGCTTTATAAGAATTTGGGTCCTGACAAGTGAGTGGATTACTACTACTGAAGGACTATCCAACGAGAATAATTCAAGTGCTTACAAGAAAAAGAGGAAGAAACATTCCAAAATTTCCCTAGCTAAGGAATTCAGAAAGGTAAAACCACCCACATTTCATGGAGAAGTCAAGAAGGTTGAATAAGCAGAGGCATGGCTACTATCACTGAAGAAGCATTTCCAAGTACACAATTACTTAGGAAACATGAAAGCAAGGGTGGCCACCTTTAATTTAATTGGAGGGGATTCCATTTGGTGGGAAGACCTTAAGAATGTAAAAGGGATCAATGAAAAGGATCTGACCTAGAAGTAATTTGAGAAATATTTCAAGAAGGAGTATATGTCAGAGAAATATTATGATGGAAATATCAAAGAGTTCCATGAACGCAAATTGGGACAAATCACCATGGATGAATATGTCAAAAGGTTCATAGAAATGTTAAGGTATTTCCCAAACATCAAAGATGAGAAGGTGAAGATACAATGTTTTCTCAGTGGATTGTCATAATCCTTCCAGGATAGAATTGAATTTGATGAACCCAAGACACTTGATGACACCATCTGAAAGGATAATTATTGCTATAAGCAATCAAAGTATAGGCAGGAGCCTCACAAAGAATGGAAAAGGAAGGATAAGATTGGATTTAAGAAGAAGCGATTTAAGCCATCTCGGTATAAGAATCCAAGAAGGAGTGCCCAACCCAATTACCCCACTAACAACATACATCAGCAAAACTTTCCTACTTAATGTGAGAATAAGCCAACAAAACCCACAACGGAAAATGTAGAAGAACAAAATAAAGGACCACTAAAATGTTGGGGTTGTGAAGAACCACACTTGCTAAGAGACTTCCCTCATACATATAATGATAACAAGAGAATTTACAATGTCTAGGAGGATACTATAGTTGATGGTGTAGCCAGAAGTGTACCTTAGATATATGCAACTGTCAAGAATCGAAAAGCATACCAACAAGCCTAAGTGGTGGAGATAGAAGGTATACTTTCCAACCGCTCTATTTCAATTTTGATTGACCCTAGTTCTAACCTTAGCTATATTGCACCCCAATTCGTTGAGGCATGTGTCTTACAAAAAAGAAATCAAGCAAAATCATGGTTGGTTCAACTAGGTATAGGAACCAAGAGGAAAGTGAATGAGGTAATAGAAGCACGCCAGTTTGAGATGGATGGACTGCACACCCAGACAATATTGAATATACTAAAATTGGTGTCATGTGCCATGTTAATCATTATCGACTAGCTAGCATGACATAAAGCTAAAATAGACTATTTTAACTAGACCCTGGAATGTGAGGATGATGAAGGAAATAAAAGGATCCTACAAGGCATCCATAAACCTATGTCAGTAAGTAAAATTTTAGCATTAAAGCCAAAAAGACATTGCAGAAAAGGATATCCATTGTATGGTATACATGTGACAGATTCAACAGAGGATAATAAGTTGATAATTGAAGAAAATCTAGTGCTACATGAGTATGGAGATATATTCCTTGAGGAAATACCAGGACTTCCTCCCAAGAGGAATATTGATTTTTCCATAGAGATTTTTCCAGGAGTAGTGTGGGTCTAGAATACCTTACAGAATGAGCACACTTGAATTGGTGGAGCTGAAAATGCAATTGAAAGAACTATTAGACAAGAGATATATCAGACCCGGTCTATTCCCATGGGAAGTACCAGCTTTGTTTTTCAAGAAGAAGGATCGTACCCTCAGGTTATGCATTGATTTTAGATAGCGAAACAAGATGAACATCAAGAAAAAATATACATTGCACGGGATTGATGACCTTTTTAATCAGCTGAGAAGAGCCACAATATTCTCTAAAATAGATTTGAGGTTCAAGTATCATCAAGTCAGGATCAAGGATGAGGACATTTATAAAACTTCCTTTAGAATAAGGTATGGACATTATGAGTTTGTAGTGGTTCCCTTTGGGATTACCAATGCACCAACTACATTTATGTGTTTAATTAATAGAATTTTAAGTAAGTACTTGGATAAGTTTGTTCTAATGTTCATTGATGACATTTTAATTTACTCAAAGACTAAGGAAGAGCATGAGGAACACTTCAGGCTAGTACTGCAAGTATTGAAAGAGCACCAGTTTTATGCTAAATACAACAAATGTAATTTCTTTCAGAAATAGATTCATTACTTGGGTCATGTGATCTCAAAAGGAGTTGTAGTAGAACCTGAGAAAATCAAGGCAATCATAGATTGGCCTGCTCCTCGGAATGTATTTAAAGTGAGATCATTTATGGAAATGGCTATANATTTCTTTCAGAAATAGATTCATTACTTGGGTCATGTGATCTCAAAAGGAGTTGTAGTAGAACCTGAGAAAATCAAGGCAATCATAGATTGGCCTGCTCCTCGGAATGTATTTAAAGTGAGATCATTTATGGAAATGGCTATACACTATACAAGGTTTATCCTAGGATTTTCAAAAATTGGCTATCTGATCACTTCATCACAAAGAAAAGGAGTGAAATTTGTATGGTCAATAGATTGTGAAGTAAGTTTCCAACAACTAAAACATCTTCTATTGAATGCACCTATCTTAAAGATTGCATCTCCAAATAAGGATTTCCTAGTGTGTACAAATGTTTGCAAGGAAGGACTTGGTGGATTCCTCATGCAAGAAGGGCATGTAATCAGTTTTGAGTCAGTGAAACTAAATGAGCATGAGAAAAATTGTGTTACTTATGATTTGGAGGTTGCAGCCATTGTGCATGCCTTGAATATGTGGAGGCACTATTTAATTGGAAGTAGGTTTGTATTGATGACAAATCACAGTGGAATGAATTACTTATTCGATCAAACATGTTTAAATGCTAGACAAGCCAGGTGGATGGCACCCATTAGTGAAATTGATTTTGAAATCTGGCATATTAAGGGAAAAGAAAATCAAGTGGTATATGCACTCAGCCGGAGGATGAAAGCAATGTATCTAGAAACAAATAGTGTATGTGAGTCTAATATAAAACATAGGATCAGAAAATTCCCTACATGGTGACAAACACTTCAAGCTAATGAAGGAAATATTAGAGAAAGAACCAAAAGGACAAAAGTGTGAAGGATATCATCTCACATAGGATGGATTGTTGATATACAAAGGTCAGTTGTACATACCCAATTCAACTGAACTTAATGATATTATAATGAAAGAGTTCCACAAGAGACATTATATAGGTCACCCAAGTTACCAGAAAATGATAAGAGTTGTGAGGAAGTTGTACCATAGGCCAAAGATGAAGAAAGATATTACAAAATATATTGCCAAATGTTTAGAATGCCAACAAGACAAGGTTGAGCATAGGCATCCAGCAGGATTTCTACAACAAATACAGATTCCAGAATGGAAGTGGGAAGTCATATCAATGGACTTCATCACCCATTTACCCAGAATAGCAAAACAACACGATGCAATCATGGTGGTGGTGGATAAGTTGAGCAATCCACCTCACTTCATTCCAGTAAAATACACCTACAAAGAAATTGACATAGAAAATATTTTTATAAAGGAAAATTTCAGATCTCATGACATGCCAAAGATGATCATATCAGATCGAGATGCCAAATTTACTTCAAAATTCTAGAGAGGATTACTTGCAGGCCTTGGGACGCAGTTGGCTTTCAACACCGCTTACCATCCTCAGACAGATAGGAAAACATAGAGAGTGAAAAAAGTGATGGAGGACATGTTAAGAATGTGGGTTATGCACCATCCCAAGAAGTGGAAAGATTACTTACCCCTGGTGGAGTTTTCCTATAATAATGGCTACTAAGAGTCATTGAAAATGAGTCTCTTTGAGGCCTTATATGGCAGGAAATGTAATATCCCAATCAACTGGGATAACCTAGTGGACATTTTTACGCTTGGGCCATACATGCTGAAAGAAATGGAACAAGAAGTGGCCCAGATCAAATGGAATTTGAAAGTGTCTCAGGATAGACAAAAGATTTATGCTGACAGAAAATGAACTCCTAGGGAGTTCAAAGTAAGAGGCCATGTTTATCTCAAAGTCAAGCCCAAAACAAGTTTCCTCATAATGGGAACCTATGCTAAGTTAGCACCCCACTATTATGGACCATTCGAAGTCCTGGAGAGAGTGGGATCAGTGGCATACAGGCTTGTCCTGCCTCCTACTATTAAATCACAAAATGTATTACATGTATCCTTGAGAAATGTGTTCATGACCCTAATCATATTATTGATTGAACCATGATTCATGTGGAACTAGAAGGAGAATTCCAACTCAAGCCTCAATTCATCCTAGATAGAAAAATAAACTACTTTGAAACCAATCCATTGTGCAAGTCAAGGTGCAATGGAAGCACTTTGGAGTAGATGAGGCCATGTGGGAACTAGAGGATGCCATGAAAGTGGCATACCCATTTGTTTTTACTGTATAGAGATGTGTATGTGGTTGGTAAACACCAAGGATAGTGTTTATTTTAAGGGGGAGGGGAATGTAACACCTTGTTTTCCTCCAGTCTATAATTATAACTATGACTTAATGTTGTTGTGAGTCACAACAGGGATATTTGTCTATTATAAGACTAGAATGGACAAGTTCAACTATGTAATTGCATATTTTGTTAATGAAAGCTTGTTGGACAATTGATTGAATGGTGTAGCACCGATATGGACCATGATACTACGAGTGGAAAAAGTGGAAAGGAAGGGATTTCCTTGCCTAAAATCTTTAGTTCCATTTAGTGAAAAGTCATATTTTGAAGTATTTCCCCTCTTTTCTCATTTTCCACAAATTAGTTAATGAAGGAGGAATGGTAGTTGAGCAATCAACTACCTACCTTAATGGAGGTATGGAGGAATGGTTAAGACAACTGAAGATCGTTAGCTAGAGATACAACCAATTACCCACCTCATTTTTTGGGTTGACCCACAAATACCTCTGATATAAGAAAAAAGGAAATATCAGGAAACCTTCTGGGAAAACAGTGGAGGAGGAAGAGAGTTCTAGTAGGGTAAGTAGAGAGTGTGGAGAGAAAGGAAGAGAAAAGGGGAGAGTTGATATTCAAGGGGATCTTGCTATTGAATCCTAAGAAGAAGAAGACCCCAACCAGACATAGAAAGAGGGTCATGACTCCAATGCCTATTGGATAGGAAACCCACACTGAGAAGGGAGGGAATTGAGGGACTATGTAGCAGTGAAGGGACTCATGTGTGCATAGGTTATCCAACTGGAATGCAACTGGGAAAACTTGTGGAGGCCCTAATTTGGTGGGACGAAGAGGAATTTCTACTGTTGACTTCCTGTGAAGGAGAGTGGCCTTCACCCCCTACCCATATTTTCCTAGAAAACTAAGTTTCACTGGTGGTGTCATGGTATGGCATGGGGGTGGCATGTTGTAGAGAGCATAGAGAAATAAAGCCCACAGTTGGGTGGAAAATAACTCATCGTTAGTCAATTGGATTGGCTAGCAATTTCACAAACATATGTGTTTCAATTATGTGCTCTGATGTATGAAGATTTGAATAAATGTGCATGTATTTTGAGTTCATGATCTTGTATGAAATTCCCTGCAAAGAATGATTTGAATGCATGATTGTGTAATTTTTTGTATGATGGGTAAATTTGCATGTTGGATTAAATTTTCCTTGAATTCTTAGGCCGATATCCTATAATTTCATGACCAAATCTCTAAGAATGGAATGGATTGAGTGAAGATTTTATTCACTCGGGAAGTCATTGTTTTTCCTTAAGTTCCATGAAACTTTGTGGTGGAACCTTGAGGGTAGAAACTTGATGTGGGGACCCAGACCTATTGGAACCCTCAACTAGTTGCAGAGTTAGATGAATTTTCTAGTGAAGCCATGTAAAGGCCTTTGGAGTGAAAAAATAGATTTTAGGTAGTCCTTGACACATTTAAGCTTGGTGACGGAACCATGGCGTAGTGGAACCTTAAACCCGTGAAGTGAAAAGGATAAGTGTCATCTATGGTGAATTTGGGGAAAAAGAGGGGCTCATTATTGGTCGAGCACTTCTAAGCTTGAAATTGATGAGGACCATTGATCATGGTTGATCTCAGTTGTCTGATATTTCCGGAAAACATTTCAGAAAGACTCATTCGGGAAGTCTTATAGTAACTAGAAATTCTGAAGTGGTGAGTTTGAATGATGTGATCCAATTAATCGATGCACACCTTTAATCCCAAAATGGATATGGGTTGGCATATCTGTCAGAATCAAGTGACCCCAATAAAGGGGCGTGCGGCTTAAAAACCCACTAAAGATTTGGATCATTGATCGATGTGAATTCTCCACCGTCTAATTTAGTGGATGTGCAAGTGTACTAGGAGAGGTAAAGGAAGAAGGGGAGGGGACCCACTCCTCTTGCAGTCGATAGTTGAGTGGCAAGTGGAGGCTTGTCATTGGGTACACATCAGTGAAGGTAGATGAATGAGTGCAGGCCATGTGGCAGTTAGGTACCGGTGGGACCTGCAATTATCAATGGAAAGAGTCAATAGAAATCAACTAAGTGTTAAGAGTAAATATTGATTGTTCATCGAGAGTAAATCTCAACCATCCATTGGAGGTCAAATTTTGGGAAAACCACGAGGCATCATAAAATGGAAGTCTGATGGTATAGGTCTGATGGAAATAAACCAATAGTGTTGCAGGAAGTTCATCTTCTAATAGTGTTGCGGCAATTTCATCTTATGATAATGTTGCGGGAAGTGCATCTTCTGATAGTGTTGTGGGAAGTGCATCTTTCAATGGTGTTGCAGAAAGTGTATCTCTCAAAATTGTTGTAGAAGGGGGAGCTAAACCAATGATTCTAGTAGCTTTGCATGCTTTGGACTTCAGAAGAAACCATGACCAAGATAAGTTGACATTCTGAAAATGTTAGCCCGATGGAGAGAATCTGACAATCTCACGAGCTACGTATTTCAGGTAAACCACGAGGCTTGGTAAACTACCATTGTGATGGGGATTTTCCGAAAGGGGTGATTCTAATAGCCTTGTGGGTGTCAGAAGTCCAATGGCTTATATCCGAAGGCTTAGTAGCAGGTTTAGGGCCGATGCCTTTCAGCCATGTGAGGGAGCAGGTCCATGTCAGCTAGACAAGTGGAGCACATCAACGTGGATGCCACATGGACATGATGTCATCACCTATGATAAATGCCTAAGAAACTTTAAGAGACCATATCTTTATGTCGAGAGATCGCCTATGGACATTATTATAATTGTGGAAAGCTCTCGAAGAGAAAAATTGACTTTGAGTTAAAAATCGAGGTCGAAGTTAGGATTTGGAAGAGTAAGTATAGAGGATTATGAGCAAATTTGAACATCCCACCAGTCTAATGAATCTTAGGGAGTCGGGTGTGCTACAACAAACCTTCTCAATTTCTCATAATCAGTAGACAAAGAATACACTATTCCTAGATTTGCTCATTGCTTGGTTCACTTTCTATAGAAAACCAAGACCAATCAATGGAAGAAAAAAACAATTATGTTTTCACAGTTCTCGTTGTGCCAATTACAATCCAACAATTAGACAAATACAATAGTAGTTGAAAAAATAGTCCATTCAAGAAAATAATAACTCTGTAATGACAACACTCTATGGTCTTATATGTGCACACACAACTCCAATCGCACATTTGTTCATTCCTTCAACTCACAAGATGCATGGCTATAGGTAACGTTATTTATTCTAGTGTGTTTACATAACACTCACACATAAAAAAAAATATCAGTGATTTATCATTTGGTATAGATTTCAATGCCTATAGGTGACAGTTACAATCCATATCCTTTCACAATATTTATTCCAACATTGATACAATCCATGGTTGTAAGTGTTATTGCTCACCATGCATCGATTTAAAGAGGGGTGAATTGGTGGTGGAATTTGCATTCAATTATCAAAACATAACATTCAGTCACAACAATTCATCAACCATAGAGATTTTTAAATGCACCATAGACACACAGATTTTACCTTGGAAACCAAATTGGGAAGAAAACTAGGTTCTAGGTGATCTTCATTAAGAAGGAAACTAATTACAAAAAGATGAGCTATACCCATATTTAGTGTATTGTTACTCACTAGCAGGAAATGTGTAGATGGCTATGGCTCAACAACAATCTTCACTCATCGTTGGATAGACTCAATGTATTCTTCTCATGTGATCATCAAGAAGATTTCTTCCTTGAGCTCTCATCTTTGGTACTGCCCTTCTTCATTTCCACCTCTTTGTTCCATTTAATGCTCTTCTTCATCACAACCTTCACTTTCAATAGTCTTCCTTGGAAGGCTAACCATCACAATGGTTTGTTTCAACTTCCAAGGGAATTTTGAACATTTTCTTAACTTTGCCAAAAACAATTAAATGCTTATTACAAAGTTTTCAAAGAGTTTATGTTGACGAGAATTCAATTTGGATCAACAACTAGTACCATTATGAACAAAAAAATTAAAATCGATCCCCAAATCAAAGGGTGGTATTATTAGTAGCACCTCATTTTTTATGTCGAGGTTAAAAGTACAACTTGTTTGATATTGTGACCTTGACAATTGATGCCACTATGAATAAAAAATCCTCAAAATCAATGCTCGAATTAAAACGTGGTGCTACCCACGTCACTTTTTTTTTTTAATTGTAAAAATAAGAAAAAAATGATTTTCTTTAAATAAATAAATTCAAAAAAGAAAGAACATTTTCAACTAAAAATAAAAATAAAATGAAATTTAAAATTAAAAAAAAAAATAGCATAGTTTATATGATAATTTTAAAAAATAGATGAGGACATTAAAAAAAATTAGACAAAGTTTACTTTTAAAAAAATTAAAAAATTAAAAACATCGAAAAAAAAGAACCACACTTATATATATATATATATATGTATATGTATATGTATATGTATATGTATATGTATGTATGTATGTATTTATTTATTTTAAAAAATCGAAAAAACTAAGATTTTGGTGGGGGGAAATGCTTGAAATTTCCTTCCCCCCACTCTTGATCTCTCCTACCTGTCTCACCAACCCACCACCCCCTGCTTCCCTCATACCCCCCACCCCTAAAATTTCTCTCCCCCTCCTCCCTCCCACCTACATCCTTCCACTTAAAAAAGCATTTCCCTCCCTTCGCCACCTCCCCTCCGCCTACTTGCAGTGCACAAGCAATGGGTTGTAAAGCCGACACTTAAAGGAGCGGTGTTTCACTCCTTTAAATGGTAAGTTTACAACTTGTTTCTTATGCACTACATGTCGATAGAGGGAGGGGATGTGTGTGGGAGGGGGAGCGGGGTTGAGGGAGCAGATGCGGTGGGCTAGTTGGGGGGTTCATAATTTTTGCATTTTTGAAAACTTGTTTTTTTTTTTAATAATTTTTTTTAATGTTTAGTTGTTTTATAAGTGTTGTTTAATATTTTTTTAAAAAGTTGTTTTAATTTTTTTAAAATAAGTTTTTTTCTTTTTTTCAATGCTCTATAAAAATTATCTTTAGAAAAAAATTTATTATTAAAAAAAAGGTAAACTTGGTCTAATTGTGTGTTTTTTCTAAATTCATCGTATATTTTTTTTAATTAACTTGTAAATTACACTTTTTTTAATTTAAAGTTTATTTATTTTTTTATTTTTTTATTGAAAATGTTCAATTTTTTTTTAAGAAAATCATTTTTCCTTAGTTTTGTAAATTTAGGCTCAAAAGAAAAAGGAAGAGTTGTGAGTAACTCCATGTTTTGATTCGAGTGTTGATTTTGAGGTTTTTTATTTGCAATGGTATCAGTTGTCAAGGCCACATTATCAAACAAGTTATAATTTTAACCTCGAAATAAAAAAACAGGTGCTACTAGCAACACAACTTTTTGATTAAGGGATTGATTTTAAGGTTTTTGTTTACAATGTACCAGTGGTCAAGGCCATGATTCCAAACGAGTTGTAATTTTAACCCTTGAAAAAAAGGGGGTGATTCTATGAACACCACTTTTCAATTCAAGAGTTGATTTTAAGGTTTTTAATTGCAAATTTACAAAGATTTAAGACCATGGTGTGAAAAGGTTGTAATTTTAACCTAAAAAAAAGGTGATTCTAGTGGCACCAATTTTTAATTCGATGGTTGATTTTAGCATTTTTTACACACAAATATGAGTTCTTAGAGATAGGCTTCTATTTTTGAGGTCACAATTCTCGGAAAGTTGGTAACTATGTTTATGATGAAGGTCACAATTCTCGGCAAGTTAGTGACTATGTTTATGATGAAGGAAAGAAAGTGGCCTTGCAAACTTATATTGACATAGTCCCTTGAAAATTGACTCAAGAACAAATGAACAAGGGCTGACACTAGATGAATTGACAATAAAAAAATAAGGAAATGACCAATGAAAAGTTGTCTTGCAGAGATGATGGCCCATGCAAATTTTGCAAAACCATTTGCAATTTTGTGGGGTTAGATCTATTAGAGGTGTACAAATCATTTGTGCATGCTTTTATGATTGGAAGTCACATTAATAAAGGTTGATCAAAAAAAATTTGAAGCCAAGTGACCCAAAATTAATCACAAGCCAATGACCAATAACTTTGTTGATGTCTCTTACGATATTCTAGCCAAAGTGCTCGCCTTGAGGTTGAAATATAGCCTATTGAAAATCATCAAATCAGATTAGACAAGCTTTATCGAAGGAATATACATTTTGGATATTGTAATAGCTATCTAGGAGGGTATGTAATGGAATAAAAGCCAAGGCCTGAAGACCTTGTTCATTAAAATTGATTTTGAAAATTCCTATGATAGGGTGGAATGAGAGACATTGTTCATTAAAATTGATTTTGAAAATTCCTATGATATGGTGTAATGACCATTAATCCTTGCCATGCTTAAAACTTTTGGATTTGGCCCCCTTTTTACTGAGGAGGTAAAAACCTTATTTGAAAAAGACACAATGTGTATGCATATCAATTGGGGCAAGTTTGAAGAGATACAACTCTACTGATCAATCTAACAAGTTTTCTTTTTGGCCCAAGCCCTCTATGGAATCGATGTCAAAGCCCTTGGCTATCTCATCCATAGTAGAATGACACAATGCCTCATAAAAGGTATCCCTCTCCCAAGTTTGAATGGAAATCAATTAGTGAACAACCACTTTGCATATGACTCTTTTCTAACCGTTATTTAGGAGATGATGATTTTGGACAATACCTTGCACTACCTTCAATTTCTTTGTGAGGCTTTAGGATCGCAATGCAAATGGCCAAAACCTAGTGTTACCAATAGAGTTAAACTAGATATCTTGGATTGAATATTAGACCAAGGGGGGCTTGGTTGCAACCTAGCCAAAGGTTCAAATTTCTTAGTATCCCCTTCTCCTCCAAAACCTTTATGAAGGAGCTACAAGAAGCCATGTTACTAAGAGTTTAAAAAAATTGATAAATGGATTGTGAATCCCTTACACATGCAAGAAAGTTTCAAAGTTGTACCAAATTTCATTGCTTACTATGTTTATTACTCATTGCATTGAGTCCCCTCTATCCACCCCAATGCTAAACTTGAAAAGCTCCTCAAAATTTTTGCTATGGGCCAACTTTAGCGGAGCCAAGGGCTTTCATAGAGTTAGTTAGAGCCTCTGTTGTACCCCTGAAGAAAAAGGAGGTATGGGTATTCTAGCACCCACACTCAAGTCCAGTCCATTTGTGTCAAATAGGTAACTAGGAATAGAAGGAAAGGAGGCATGGAAGAACTTGCTAAAAAATTGCATCACCTTAGGAGCCTTGATTGGGCACAAGATATGGAGTAATCTAACCTTGCAAATCTTATTGATCAATCCAACTCTCATTCAAGTGAAGGGAACCATTGTAGCCAAAAGCACTTGGAAATCTTGGGAGGTCATCGAGTGCAAGTTGGTGTGGAAAAAT
>SNQJ01S0028130.1:39826-51924 GCA_010110895.2 Picea sitchensis | reverse complement strand
AGAGTTAGTTAGAGCCTCTGTTGTACCCCTGAAGAAAAAGGAGGTATGGGTATTCTAGCATCCACACTCAAGCCCAATCCATTTGTGTCAAATAGGTAACTAGGAATAGAAGGAAAGGAGGCATGGAAGAACTTGCTAAAAAATTGCATCACCTTAGGAGCCCTGATTGGGCACAAGATATGGAGTAATCTAACCTTGCAAATCTTATTGATCAATCCAACTCTCATTCAAGTGAAGGGAACCATTGTAGCCAAAAGCACTTGGAAATCTTGGGAGGTCATCGAGTGCAAGTTGGTGTGGAAAAATGCTTAGAGTTTGGATTTATTCAAATGATCAATAATATCTATGGTGGTAACCGCTAGTTCTTCAATAGGGGAAGTCACTCACTAGAATACTATATTTCTTAGGGAAGAGACTATACGAGAAAGGCATTTGGGTCCCATGTGACTCCTATGACAACCAACAAGAAGATTGGAAAATTGGGAAGCCTTGAAAGTAAAATTCGAGCTCAAACCTAGAAATAAAACCATTCTATATAAAGTCTAGAAGTTGATCCCAAATGATCTTTTCCTTAAACTTGACCTTCCAAGCATATAGGTGTGGTGGAAGGTTGGGAGATGGAACCAAAGAAAATGTTTCTTGGTACAAGTCAACTAACTACTATAAAATACGTTTTATTAGGTAGGGAAAACTTAATAAAATATGGAGAAATGAGTCTAAGGATAAAACCTAGCTCTATTGGTTGAAATCCATTATAAGTGGTACTTAGAGCCCCATAAGGTCTATTTTGCTTGGTCCCTAATTCATGGTGGCCTAGCAATAGGAAAACACTTGAAACACCTAGGAATATTGCACCCTAAATTCCCAATGTGTGGCAAGAAAAAAACCTTGAAGCACTTGTTCCAAGTTCGTAAATATGCCCAATCTACTTGAGCATGGGCTTATAGGTTTTGTAATTGTTTGCCCTCGTTTTATATCACATGGAAAGAAACCCTATTGGGAGATTCTCTCCCTTGGTCCATGGATTTTCATAAAAGGCATTGAGTTAAAATTGATATTCTATATCATCTGTCAAAAACAAGAAATAATTGTTTACTCACCAATGTTTAGCAAAACTTTGTTTTTACATGGCAAGATGAGTCTCTAATTTGTTCCCATGTTTTTTTGCATATGCAGGTGCAAACATAGAAGGTGGAGATGGAAGTAGATTACCTACTTGAGCTTATGGACCAACTTACCATGACACTCCCAAGCTTTTTGCAACTAACAAATGCAAGCTTTATGCAACTAACAAATGCAATATAGAGCAGGAAGATATAAGAAAAAGATAAGAGAGGTGAAAGAGTTATCCCCTACAAAAACTCTAAAAATTTCATGATTTGATCAATTTCCTATAAAAATATTAATATTCAACACAATAAAAAAAACTTATTACAGAATATCTTTATAATTA
Organism: Picea sitchensis; assembly: GCA_010110895.2. Classification (NCBI taxonomy): domain Eukaryota; kingdom Viridiplantae; phylum Streptophyta; class Pinopsida; order Pinales; family Pinaceae; genus Picea; species Picea sitchensis. Next base: position 50,471 of record SNQJ01S0028130.1, on the reverse strand, counting down.
ACCAAACTTATTTTGAAAAGAACGCATAAATCCATTCACACGACTGGTTAACCTCATGGGTCTAATGAAAAGAAACACTTAAATCCATTAAATCCATCTAGATGATACGAACATGTAGCGGATAAGGAGGCTCAAACCGTTCCCCTTCGGGTTTATTTTGGTACAAATTTGGGAATAATTCCCTTTGCAATCCAAATCTCGCCTGTACAAAATTGTAAATTTAGATTACAACGGGATCCGAATCTACCCGAATGGATGAAATCACAATTTAAACAAGATATCACAAGCTCTGCGGTTTTGATTTTTAGTTTGCCGGATTTCGGAGATGGAAAACTAAGCTCCTCCATGAGGAGGAGACTAAGGCTATAAGAGTAAAAATAGGTGTGAATCGTTTGTTGTCTATAGTACGCTTTTCCTCTAGTGTTGATACAGTCTACACGGTAGATTCTCCTAATAGATCCAAAATGCAGCGTTAGAAGTGGCTGATGCTGCAATTCCGCAATGGGGTTTCAACTTGAAATATCCAGTGGACGCCATGAAATCCAATGGATTACGCCAAGGCCTGTGATTGAAATGACTGTGATTCCTTTCCAAGAGCAGCAGCTGCTGATTTTGACTGAAGTCTTTCGGGTTAACAATGGCAGTCATAGTACATTTGAACTATGAGAAAAAAAAAAGATGATGGTCGCATTCTTCTTCCTTCAACGTAGAATGGCCACGACCAGTATTCATCAAACACAACCCACCAGTGCACTTCTAGCCCATGTGAAAAGACTCTGCAAACAGGGTTCCTTGAAAGAAGCACTGCACATTGTATGTAGTTACAGTAACCTGACCTTGGATTCCTGTACATATGTTTATCTCTTGCAAGGCTGCATCCAGAAGAAAGCCTTATTTGATGGCAAACGAATCCACGCCCGCATGAATAAGATGGGAGTTAGGGAAGACATAGTTTTACATAACACACTTGTTAACATGTACGTCAAATGTGGGAATGTGGTGGACGCTCGCAGAGTTTTCGATCAAATGCCTGAACGAGATGCATGCTCGTGGACTGTGATGATCGCAGCTTATGCAAGGCATGGACTTGCTGAAGAGGCACTCAATCTCTTCCACCAAATGTATGGCACAGGGGTTGAACCTGATGAGTTGGCTTTTTCAAGTGCTCTTTCAGCGTGTGCCAGCTTGGCATCTCTGGAGTGGGGTTTGGAAATCCACCAAGAAATAATAAGGAGGGGATTGCAATATCATGTCTATGTGGCCAATCCTCTTGTTGACATGTATGCAAAATGTGGTAAGATACAGGAGGCACGCGAAGTGTTTGACAGAATGCATCAACGAACCATTATCTCTTGGAATGCTATGATTGCAGGATATACCCAAAATGGGCTTGTGGATGAGGCGCTTAAACTCTTTGAGGGAATGCCTCAACGAAATGTGGTTTCATGGAATGCGATGATTGCAGGTTTTGCGCAGAATGGACTTGTTGTAGATGCTCTGAGATTTTTCAGGGAAATGCCTCAACCAAATGAGGTTTCCTGGAATGCCATGATCGCAGGTTTTGCACAGAATGGGTTTTTTGATGAGGCTGTTGAACTCTTCAAGGAAATGCCTCAACAAAGCGTGATCTCGTGGAATGCCATGATCTCTGGGTATGCACAGAATGGGCTCATTGATGCGGCTTTGAAACTCTTTAAGGAAATGCCACAGCGAAACGAGGTTTCATGGAACACAATGATTGCAGGACTTGCACAGAATGGACATTTTGAGGAGGCCCTGAAGCTTTTCCGAGAAATGCAATCAGCAGCTGTGAAACCAGATCCAAAAACTTTTTCTAGCATTCTCCCAGCATGCGCCAACTTGGCAGCTTTGGAGCAAGGTATGGAGATCCATGACACAATAACTAGAATTGGATTACAGTCTAATACCACAGTGATGAATGCCCTGATACACATGTATGCAAAATGCGGGAGCATAGAGAAGGCACGTGAATTATTTGATAACATGCATCATCTAGCAGTTGACTCGTGGAATGCCATGATTACAGGATATGCTATGAATGGCTATGGCAAGGAAGCCCTCAAACTCTTTGAACAAATGAAGCACTCTGGCATGAGCCCAAACCATGTCACCATGGTTAGTGTCTTGTGTGCATGCAGCCATGCAGGCCTAGTCCATGAGGGCTATCAATACTTTAATTGCATGAAGAAATACTATAATATCACACCTGCAATGGAACATTATATGTGTATGGTTGACCTTCTTGGCCGTGCTGGACTTCTGGATGAAGCAAAAAACTTCATAAACAAAATGCCAATAGAACCCGATCCTGTTGTGTGGATTTGTTTGCTTGGTGCCTGCAGAGTACATAACAATATAGAACTTGGAGAATGGGTAGCAAATTGCCTTTTTGACTTGGACCCTAAAAACGCTACACCTTATGTGCTTCTGTCAAATGTCTATGCTGCAGCTGGCAGGTGGAATGACATTGAAAAGGTACGGAAAATGATGAATGATAAAGGCATAAAAAAGACACCAGGATGCAGTTGGATTGAGATCAATAAAGAGGTGCATGCTTTCCTCACAGGAGACAGATCACACCCACAGACACACACGATCTATAAAGAGCTGGAGAGATTGTCTTCAGAGATGAAGGTAGCAGGGTATGTTCCAGATACAACATTTGTGTTGAATGATGTGAAGGAGGAAGAAAAGGAACAAATTCTTTGCCACCATAGTGAAAGGTTAGCAATCGTGTTTGGGCTATTAAACATACCCCCTGGAACTGTTGTGCGAGTTGTCAAAAACCTTCGAGTATGTGGTGATTGTCATACTGCAACAAAATTCATCTCCAAGATTGTTGCACGAGAAATTGTCGTTAGGGATGCCAACCGTTACCATCATTTCAAGGGTGGTCAATGTTCATGTGGGGATTATTGGTGATGTATAGCAGGCTATCAATAGATGTCTTCGATATAACAAGTTGAAGCATACTGCCAACATAGCATTAGTGAGGGAGTAGACTTTATCTTCATTGTCTGATAAAGTTTACTGTTTGGAGTGTTTTAGAGATATAGCCTATGCTTTCAATTCCAATTAGACGAATCAATCTGGCACTGATACTGTATCTGAGTCATTCTTCAGACGTACTCACATATTATATTCCTAAGACATCTGGTAGCTTGATAATTTGCAGATGTTAGCTTCGTCAATTCGCAAAATTTGAAGAAAAGGTTTCTAAGAGATGGGCAATAGGCTTCTCTTTTGCATCAGTCTTGGCAGTTCCCACTGAATGTTTTTTTATATTAAAGACAAGAAAACTGTTGCAAAAATAATGAAAAATACTTGACAATAACTGCTGTTAGCAAGTGCTGATCAGACACTAATTGGCCAATCAGAATTCTTACTGCCAACATAGCATTAGTGAGGGAGTAGACTTTATCTTCATTGTCTGATAAAGTTTAGTGTTTGAAGTGTTTTAGAGATATAGCCTATGCTTTCAATTCCAATTAGACGAATCAATCTGGCACTGATACTGTATCTGAGTCATTCTTCAGACGTACTCACATATTATATTCCTAAGACATCTGGTAGCTTGATAATTTGCAGATGTTAGCTTCGTCAATTCGCAAAATTTGAAGAAAAGGTTTCTAAGAGATGGGCAATAGGCTTCTCTTTTGCATCAGTCTTGGCAGTTCCCACTGAATGTTTTTTTATATTAAAGACAAGAAAACTGTTGCAAAAATAATGAAAAATACTTGACAATAACTGCTGTTAGCAAGTGCTGATCAGACACTAATTGGCCAATCAGAATTCTTACTCATGGCCTTTTGTTAATTGATGTAAAATGATGCAGGAGCATAACTTGCATATTGGCAATCTTGCATCACCCAAAAATATTTATGTTTCAAGTATTTAATAAAGAGAGAAGGGACCACAATGTGGAGACCCATGGATAAATCCAAGAGCCTGTTGGGTTAGATTCAAAACAGCAGCTTATGGCAAGGAAGTGGACGCAATTGACATGGTCAACTATGATGAGCATCTTTTATGTAGGACCAAAGCCTATAAAGGAATAGGCATATCTATTCGAAGGCAGCTTGGAGTAGCTCAATATTCAATGGCTTGGAAGTTGGGATAGCTCAAGGAAGAGTTCGAAATTCTGGCTCGGGTGTTTTGATAGCTCGATAGCATGGGAACACTGGTGGCTCCAGAACACAGAAATGAGATAACAGATTGAGGGACAGGTTGAGAGAAGAGCTCAATCCCTGCATTTGAGTTTGGCTATGTATCATTGTTGATATTAGGCATTTACTTGGGTTATTTTGCTATAAGAATTTGTAGTTGGATACAAAGGCTTTAAGCCTATGACTATATTGATGTTCATTGTAGTTTTGTTGGCATTGTTTCAATATGAACTCTGTTTATGAGTTCTGTTAAGGGAAAGAGCTTTTGTGATGTTGCTCGCAGTTGAATAAAAACATTTTTTTTGTTAAAACTGATTTGTTGCTTCCATTATTTTCATTGTGCATTCTTAGAGGCATCTTGTAGTTGCATGTCGGTATCAAAGCAAAAACTTGCAGTGAGGATAGAATTGTCAAGGGAGAGAGACAACTCCAATGTGGTGACTAGGTAGATGTTGTCTGGACCTATAAAGAAGATTGCAAGAAAGTGAGAAGAATATGGCACAGAAAGGAAGCATACGAGTTAGAAGAGATAGAGGAAGATCTTGTGATGATGAGAATGATGTTATAGGGATGTTGCGAAAGGTGTTGATGCTGTTGGAAATGCTAGAGACAACTCAAAAGAAAGGAATGATTGGACACAATGAATGTTGAGAGTGAAGATGAAGGGGAAAAAGAGTTTCATGAAAAAGAGCTATAAGAGGGCAGGATGACGGAAGCCCAGATGAACTTGGGAGGAAAGCAACAGTTAAATACTTGTACATATTTTGTTCGAATCAAGATGAGTTAGTGGAATAGATTGGGGAAATGCAACTGTACTTTGAGAAAAATTTGTTTGAGGACTCTAAGCGAGGGATGTTTGCATGCACAAGATTGAGAGGACATGCATCAAGGTGGAAAGATCTACAACTCAATAGAGGAAGTAACGGAAAGGATAAGATCAAGACATGGGATAAGCTGTTTGTTGCACTGTGAGGTGTTGGAACAACAAGATTTGCAGGTTCATCACACCACTAAATCTTTTGGAGACAGTCAGTTGACAATTGACAATGAGCTAGGAGAGCTGACTTGGAGGTCGACTAAGTGGTCCACTGAGGAGTCAACTAGGAGACTAACGAAACAATCAACTAAGCTTTCAACTAGTTAAACAGTGAAAACATAGCATTCCACGAGTGTGCAGAGCAAGGTAGAAATTAAAGAGTTCATTATGTGCCCTAACCAATCTATGTGGACCTCATCCTCCTCACTTCAAGGGAGTTGGTTACATCTTGGTGCTATAAAAGATGGTCCTATGGATTGATCTATTATATCATGGTAAATATGTGTATATGTTGTGTATGGAAGTCTTTTGGTTTCTTGCACTCCTTTATGTGTTGAGCTTTGCTCCATTGTACTTAAGTGCTATAATGATGTCTTTAGACACCAATTTTCTCTTGGAATACTAACTCTCTAATTTATCTAATCCTCTAATTCTCCAACGTTGGATTAGAGATAGTGATTAGAGATCTAGCCTTTTATTTACAAGTCTTGTGGTGGTTGTCGACGCTCCAAACAAATCGGATTAGATCAATAGATTGGCATTATGAATATTGTTGGTTACTTATGGGCTGACCCAAGTTCTAACTACAGGATTACCAACAACCCTTCGACCATCGGTCATTTTGGATACTAGAAGGCAACACAGTGCACAAAGTGCACTACGCAGTCTCACCCGAGATGGCTTCAATGGGTGGCTGCAGGACTCAGATGTCTGCAACCATGGGATGGGTTGTGTATCTCTCTCAGAGTCATTAGATCTACTCAACTCCTAGCCCTCAAATTCTCATTTATTATGTTGATTCTAACTCTACCAGTGACACGGCATATAACCAATGACACAGATTCATTCAGTGTTGTGTAGTATTATTTCATCTATTAGTTTAACATATTTATCATATAGCTCATGAACTCAAATATAACCGTAAGCAATGCAAACATTCATACACATAACATAGATGTACCGTGGTTCACCCTCTCCTGGGCTACGTCCACAAGGATTTGTCGCTTTGGCTCTTTATTCATATTCCTGCAAAATCTAGTGTTGCGCACTGTACATTCCTTCCTCCATTACAACCGATCTCCACAGATCGCAATAGTCCTCACAAATCTGAGAAATTCTAACCAAAAACCTAACCATGTAACAACAAAACAACTGAACCAACTAAAAGACAACCTTTTCATCGTACTACTTTATTCTACTTATATAACAAAATGGGACAAAGGCCTTACAAAAACCCTAACCCTAAGTGGGTTAGGTTTGTCCACTTTCCCCTTGACTTCATCTCGGCTGGTCCACAATCCAACCGTTCTCCAAGTCGGCGCTTGTCCACTTTCCAACTGCTCTGCAGCAGTTTGTTCACTTTGTAACTGCTATTCCTCTAATTCCGACGTGCTCCTCACTTTCTAGCGCGCTCCCTATTTTTCGGTGTTGCCTTGATTCTTTCCCAAAATTGGCCTGCACCAACAAGCCCCCAACACTGACATCGTGACTCGTCCCGAGTCACTCACTAAATCCTGCATCTTTCACTGCATGTGCCAGTGCTTCATACATCTGTGTTGCTTGTTGGCATTGCTCCTGAGCCTAGTTGCTCTTCTCCGCCATGGCTTCTACCATCTGCGTGGTGACTGGAGGTCTCAGTATTTCTCCTCCCTCCAAGCTTATATGTTCTACCCTTGATTTTGCTGAGTCAATCTCCATGACCAGTTGTTCAACCTTTTCATGCAGAGGCTCCAACTGAGCCTGTCTTGCAATTTTTTGTGCCTGCACTGCTTTCTCCTCTACCTGTAGGCTCTTCATCTCTGTCGCAGTCTTCATTTTCTTGGGCAGTGGCATTGTCTTATGTCGTTGTTTTAAATCTATCATTACTACATGCACTTTATCTTCCCTTCCTTGCAGCTCTTGCAAGCTCCCATATTCTAAGAGATGTGTCCACAACTGGGCGCTCTTTTCCAACAGCTATGTTATTCGTTGTATCGCCCGCACTATGTTTTCTGCAGATACTGTTGTGTCTTTCTCTCGTTACGCTCTGACTTCTGGAGGAGTAGTGGGTACTGCGCGCTCCTCCAACTCCTTTATTTGGTCCTTGTATTGCTTCAAGGCCTGCACTATTCTCCTCATCTTCTCCTCAGAAGATACTTGCTCTGACTCTGCATTGTTCGGGATGGTTTGGAATACTTCACTTATGTGTTTGGAATACTTCACTTATGTGTTTCTCCATCTCCTCTACCTTTTGCTACCCTATCTTTTTTTCCTACCCTTCTTGGTCGATTGCTTCCTTTAGTGTGATATTCTCTTCTGCGCTATCTGTAAGTTCGTCACATCAGACTTTGCTCTTGACTGAATTTCTTGCGTGGCATTAATCTGTAATTTATACAGTGCGTTCGTCGAGATCTTGGCCAACGCCAACTCCAATGTCTCAATTTCCTTCAAGGGCTTCTGCGTTGCCTCCTCGTCGATGAACAACATCTCAGGTGTTATGATAAAATTGGTGCTCCCCTGCGTTGTGATCTGGATGTTTCTCCAACATGCATTCGTTCCCTAGTTTTTGTTGGTTTATCTTTTTGTGGTTGCTCTGCCCTGATCCTAAACTGCTCCAGCACAGTTTTCACTTCCTGCACCTGTTCCAAAATTGAAGCCCTATGCTTCTCGGCATTCTCCCACACCTCTGATAGTCAATCTTCGACTGTTGTGGCTACTAGTTCAACATCATATGCTATCAGTGATGTATGAAGTGGTGTTCTATGGGCCTTTGCCTTCTTCCTGGAGCCACTTGCTTGCTCCCATGTCCTCTTCCTTTGGGCATCTAATGGCTTAGATGTCTCTCGCATCTGTGTATCCATTCTTATCTCCTACCCAATTTCTTCCTCCATAGGTATATCATGTGTCTCTATCCTTTCTTCTCCCGCGCGCAACTTTTTTGTTGTATCTCTTGGTGTATGTTATGTGCATAGTGGACTATGTGTGGAACCACCCTATGGTTTCTTCTATGTCCTACATTTCTTTTGAATTGGTTTGCTTCCCCCCATTGGACCTTGTGTTGTCTTCTTCTTGTTGTTGGCACCATTTTTGTCTGTTTGTTGCGCGAAGACTGTTCTATCCTGCGTCTAAGTATGTATTGTTAGCACTGTTTTTGGGATTACTGGCACTTTCCATTCCTCGGGCCACTCCTGGACCTCCATTTGTATATTTCGCGTCATCACGTAGTAGCTCAGTTCTAGGCACTCCTTGGTTGGATCCCTCTTTGCATGCAACCACATGCTATGGCGCGTTGCCTGAAAGTTGGCAATCTGTCCAAACTCTTGGATTGTCTCAGGGGAAATCCTCCATGTGTCAACTAAGTGGTTATGGATCTCCGACAAGTATAGAGTGAATACATTGTTGTTCACTTTCTTCATCTTTGGGTCTATTGTGCTCCAAAGAGAAGTGTAGCAGGTTGCGCCACACTTTCCTACTCTCTGCAGGAACATGCTATATGTCGGTTCTTGCCACCCTACAAGTGCAATGAGGATGAGTAACCATGAGTAGTGGAACTCAGAGCCCCAGTCCCGTGTGTCCTTGCAATCCTCCAGGAAAGAATTAAGCAAATAAGGGGCCCAACTCATCGAGCTCCCCTTCGTGAACTGCACTGCATCTGCTACCACTCCTGCTGGTACTTCCTCATTCCTGCATTTGCGCATTAATTTGCACCCTAGCAGCCTTGTAGCAAATATCATCGCAGGATCATTTATGTCAATGATCCTGATTCCCCTATTTCCTCTATCTGTGCCATACTTTGCCTTGATTTCGTCGGAGATGGCCTTTGCCTTAGTTTTATGTTCTAGATATTTCTCTGGCATCTCCCCATCCATGGGTAGCCCAATGATAGCTACAATCAAATCCACATTGATAGGCACTGGCCTATCCATCCACAAAATTCCTCCATGCACCCTTGCTAGGAGTTGTTTCAAACATCCATTGATGTGTTTACTGCGCCCAAAGTGCGGTATTTCAAGCAAATTCATGATCTTTGTGTTGTAGAACCCCAGGATCCACTGCACAGGCTCCAACAATGGCGCACTTGATGGGCCCTCTCCTTTACTCTCCATGTAATTATGTTGTGCCAAATCCAGGAATTTGACTATGTCTACCACATCGTGGTCTGAGTACTTCATGGTGTTTACTCCTCCTACCATATCATCGTCTGCTTTTACCCCCTCTAGGATTTTTGGCATTACTATTGCCAACTCTGCCTGTGTGCGTGGTATCCCTTGCACAGTGCTTTCAGCTTGCACTTTCTTCTTTCCTTGTGGGGACGACGCCCCGACCTCTAGTACGCCCTCGTGCTCTGTTTCTTGCTCTTCTTCTGGCTCTAGGCCCTATTGCGTTGAACCCATGGCTTGTTCTTCCTGTTGTGGCCCTTTCCCTCTCGACGCGTCGGATTTTGTCCTTTCTGTGTCTTCCTCAGCCTATCCGACCTCCTTTGATGGGTTTTCTTCTTCCTCGACCTGTGTGGTAGTAGGCTCATAGTCTAACGCTAACAAATCTATTACATCAAAAATCCTCTATTAGTCTTTCTGTGACACACTGTTAAGGCTAACAAATCTATTACATCAAAAACCCTCTAATATTCTTCTATCTTTTTGTCTTTTTGTTATATTTCTTCTTTTTGTGGATTTTTGTCTTTTTCTTCTAACATATGCTATATACAGTACGTATAATCATACCTTCTCTTTATGTTTTCACCTCAGGTTGTTAGGTTCACTGTCTTGATACAGCTTCAGTCGATTGTCATTCACCAGTCCTCTGAGATTCTTCCCTGCAAGATCTTTCAGTTGCACAACACCTCAATTTGTGATGGTTTGTACCTGATAAGGCCCTTGTTGATATTATGGTAGTTGTGAGAGGTATTTACCTCCACGTGTAAACCTGACGAGGATAGAATACTCCTGGAAGCAAGGAGAAACCCTAATGAGTTGGCTAATAACCCTAGAAGACTTGTCGGCTCAAGAAGATAATTTATATTAGGTTATTAGCCTCCAAGAGAAGAAGTTGGCCAGAAATAATAATATATACTGAACAGACAGATACCCAGAATGAGAAGTCAGCCCAGGCAGTTAGCCAGAATTAGTATAAATACAAGAGGCCAGTTCTCATTCTAGCAGGCAGTCTCAGAATTGCAGTGCCCAGTCTTGTGCGCAGGTTTGGAGGACAATTGTCGTTGCAGTTGCTGCAGCTAGCAGTTACGCTTGGACTATCTCTTGGCTAGGGTTTGGAACATCTGATCATCTCTTGTTGGTGCGTTATCCTCGGGGAAAGGTGTGCTACCGTTTGTTTGGCTATCTAGCCTAGGGTTTGCTTCTGGAGTGATTCTCTGTCAAGGTTAAGGTGCTCGGAGGGTGGCTTCGGCCTATGGTTGGGTGACAAGGGTATTGTCAATGGTAAA
>SNQJ01S0028130.1:16567-38487 GCA_010110895.2 Picea sitchensis | reverse complement strand
TGTGGTGGTTGTCGACGCTCCAAACAAATCGGATTAGATCAATAGATTGGCATTATGAATATTGTTGGTTACTTATGGGCTGACCCAAGTTCTAACTACAAGATTACCAACAACCCTTCGACCATCGGTCATTTTGGATACTAGAAGGCAACACAGCGCACAAAGTGCACTGTGCAGTCTCACCCGAGATGGCTTCAATGGGTGGTTGCAGGACTCAGATGTCTGCAACCATGGGATGGGTTGTGTATCTCTCTCAGAGTCATTAGATCTACTCAACTCCTAGCCCTCAAATTCTCATTTATTATGTTGATTCTAACTCTACCAGTGACACAGCATATAACCAATGACACAGATCCATTCAGTGTTGTGCAGTATTATTTCATCTATTAGTTTAACATATTTATCATATAGCTCATGAACTCAAATATAACCGTAAGCAATGCAAACATTCATACACATAACATAGATGTACCGTGGTTCACCCCCTCCTGGACTACGTCCACAAAGATTTGTCGCTTTGGCTCTTTATTCATATTCCTGCAAAATCTAGTGTTGCGCACTGTACATTCCTTCCTCCATTACAACCGATCTCCACAAATCACAATAGTCCTCACAAATCTGAGAAATTCTAACCAAAAACCTAACCATGTAACAACAAAACAACTGAACCAACTAAAAGACAACCTTTTCATCATACTACTACATTCTACTTATATAACAAAATGGGACAAAGCCCTTACAAAAACCCTAACCCTAAGTGGGTTAGGTTTGTCCACTTTCCCCTTGACTTCATCTCGGCTGGTCCACAATCCAACCGTTCTCCAAGTCGACGGTTGTCCACTTTCCAACTGCTCTGCAGCAGTTTGTTCACTTTGTAACTGTTATTCCTCTAATTTCGACGTGCTCCTCACTTTCTGGCGCGCTCCCTGTTTTTTTATGCTGCCTTGATTCTTTCCCAAAATTGGCCTGCACCAACAAGCCCCCAACACTGACATCGTGACTCGTCTTGAGTCACTCACTAAATCCTACATCTTTCACTGCATGTGCCAGTGCTTCATACATCTGTGTTGCTTGTTGGCATTGCTCCTGAGCCTAGTTGCTCTTCTCCGCCATGGCTTCTACCATCTGCACGGTGACTGGAGGTCTCAGTATTTCTCTTCCCTCCAAGCTTATCTGTTCTACCCTTGATTTTGCTGAGTCAATCTCCATGACCAGTTGTTCAACATTTTCATGCAGAGGCTCCAACTAAGTCTGTCTTGCAATTTTCTGTGCCTGCACTGCTTTCTCCTCTACCTGTAGGCTCTTCATCTCTGTCGCAGTCTTCATTTTCTTGGGCAGTGGCATTGTCTTCTGTCATTGTTTTAAATCTATCATTACTACATGCACTTTATCTTCCCTTCCTTGCAGCTCTTGCAAGCTCCCATCTGCTAAGAGATGTGTAAACAACTGGGCGCTCTTTTCCAACAGCTATGTTATTCGTTGTATCGCCCACACTATGTTTTCTGCAGATACTAGTGTGTCTTTCTCTCGCTGCGCTCGGACTTCTGGAGGAGTAGTGGGTACTGCGCGCTCCTCCAACTCCTTTATTTGGTCCTTGTATTGCTTCAAGCCCTGCGCTATTCTCCTCATCTTCTCCTCAGAAGATACTTGCTCTGACTCTGCGTTGTTCAGGATGGTTTGGAATACTTCACTTATGTGTTTCTCCATCTCCTCTACCTTTTGCTACCCTATCTTTTTTTCCTACCCTTCTTGGTCGATTGCTTCCTTCAATGTGATATTATCTTCCTGTGCTATCTGTAAGTTCGTCACATCAGACTTTGCTTTGGACTGAATTTCTTGCGCGGCACTAATCTGTAATTTATACAGTGCCTTCGTCAAGATCTTGGCCAACGCCAAGTCCAATGTCTCAATTTCCTTCAGGGGCTTCTGCGCTGCCTCCTCGTCGATGAACAACATCTCAGGTGTTATGATAAAATTGGTGCTCCCATGCGTTGTGATCTGGATTGTTTCTCCAACATGCATTTGTTCCCTAGTTTTTGTTGGTTTATCTTTTTGTCGCTGCTCTGCCCTGATCCTAAACTGCTCCAGCACAATTTTCACTTCCTGCACCTGTTCCAAAGTTGAAGCCCTATGCTTCTCGGCATTCTCCCACACCTCTAATAGTCAATCTTCGACTGTTGTGGCTACTAGTTCAACATCATATGCTATCAGTGATGTATGAAGTGGTGTTCTATGGGCCTTTGCCTTCTTCCTGGAGCCACTTACTTGCTCCCATGTCCTCTTCCTTTGGGCATCTAATGGCTTAGATGTCTCTCGCATCTATGTATCCATTCCTATCTCCTACCCAATTTCTTCCTCCATAGGTATATCATGTGTCTCTATCCTTTCTTCTCCCACGTGCAACTTTTTTGTTGGATCTCTTGGTGTATGTTATGTGCGTGGTGGACCTTGTGTGGAACCACCCTACGATTTCTTCTATGTCCTACATTTCTTTTGAATTGGGTTGCTTCCCCCCACTGGACCTTGTGTTCTCTTCTTCTTCTTGTTGGCACCATTTTTGTCTGTCTGTTGCGCGAAGATTGTTCTGTCCTGCGTCTAAGTCTGTATTGTTAGCATTGTTTTTGGGATTACTGGCACTTTCCATTCCTCAGGCCACTCTTGGACCTCCATTTGTATATTTCACATCATCACGTAGTAGCTCAGTTCTAGTCACTCCTTGGTTGGATCCCTCTTCGCCTGCAACCACATGTTATGGCGCATTGCCTGAAAGTTGGCAATATGTCCAAACACTTGGACTGTCTCAGGGGAAATCCTCCATGTGTCAGCTAAGTGGTTCTGGATCTCCGACAAGTATAGAGTGAATACATTGTTCACTTTCTTTGTCTTTGGGTCTATTGTGCTCCAAAGAGAAGTGTAGCAGGTTGCGCCACACTTTCCTACTCTCTGCAGGAACATGCTATATGTCGGTTCTTGCCACCCTACAAGTGCAACGAGGATGAGTAACCATGAGTAGTGGAACTCAGAGCCCCAATCCTGTGTGTCCTTGCAATCCTCCAGGAAAGAATTAAGCAAATAAGGGGCCCAGCTCATCGAGCTCCCCTTCGCAAATTGCGTTGCATCTGATACCACTCCTGCTGGTACTTCCTCATTCCTGCATTTGCACATTAATTTGCACCATAGCAGCCTTGTAGCAAATCTCATCGCAGGATCATTTATGTCGTTGATCCTGATTCCCCTATTTCCTCTATTTGTGCCATACTTTGCCTTGATTTCGTCGGAGATAGCCTTTGCCTTAGTCTTATGTTCCAGATATTTCTCTGGCATCTCCCCATCCATGGGTAGCCCAATGATAGCTACAATCAAATCCACATTGATAGGCACTGGCCTATCCATCCACAAAATTCCTCCATGCACCCTTGCTAGGAGTTGTTTCAAACATCCATTGATGTGTTTACCACGCCCAAAGTGCAGTATTTCAAGCAAATTCATGATCTCTATGTTGTAGAACCCCAGGATCCACTGCGCAGGCTCCAACAATGGCGCACCTGATGGGCCCTCTCCTTTACTCTCCATGTAATTATGTTGCGCCAAATCCAGGAATTTGACTATGTCTGCCACATCGTGGTCTGAGTACTTCATGGTGTTTACTCCTCCTACCATCTCATCGTCTGCTTTTACCCCCTCTGGGATTTTTGGCATTACTATTGCCAACTCTGCCTGTCTGTGCGGTATCCGTTGCACACTGCTTTCAACTTGCACTTTCCTCTTTCCTTGCGGGGACGACGCCTCGACCTCTGGTATGCCCTTGTGCTCTGTTTCTTGCTCTTCTTCTGGCTCTAGGCCCTGTTGCGTTGAACCCATGGCCTGTTCTTCCTGTTGTGGCCCTTTCCCTCTTGACGCGTCGGATTTTGTCCTTTCTGTGTCTTCCTCAGGCTATCTGGCCTCCTGTGATGGGTTTTCTTCTTCCTCGACCTGTGTGGTAGTAGGCTCATAGTCTAACGCTAACAAATCTATTACATCAAAAATACTCTATTAGTCTTTCTATGACACACTGTTAAGGCTAATAAATCTATTACATCAAAAACCCTCTAATATTCTTCTATCTTTTTGTCTTTTTGTGGATTTTTGTCTTTTTCTTCTAACATATGCTATATACAATATGTATAATCATACCTTCTCTCTCTGTTTTCACCTCAGGTTGTTAGGTTCACTGTCTTGATACAGCTTTAGTCGATTGTCATTCACCAGTCCTCTGTGATTCTTCCCTGCAAGATCTTTCAGTTGCACAACACCTCCATTTGTGATGGTATGTACCTTATAAGGCCCTTGTTGATATTATGGTAGTTGCAGGAGGTATTTACCTCCACGTGTAAACCTGACGAGGATAGAATACTCCTGGAAGCAAGAAGAAACCCTAATGAGTTGCCTAATAACCCTATAAGACTTGTCGGCTCAAGAAGATAATTTATATTAGGTTATTAGCCTCCAAGAGAAGAAGTCAGCTAGAAATAATAATATATATTGAACAGACAGATACCCAGAATGAGAAGTCGACCCAGGTAGTTAGCCAGAATTAATATAAATACAGGAGGCCAGTTCTCATTCTGGCAGGCAGTCTTAGAATTGCAGTGCCCAGTCTTGTGCGCAAGTTTGGAGGACAATTGTCGTTGCAGCTGCTGCAGCTAGCAGTTACGCTTGGACTATCTCTTGGCTAGGGTTTGGAACATCTAATCAGCTCTTGTTGGTGCGCTATCCTCAGGGAAAGGTGCACTACCGTTTGTTTGGCTATCTAGCCTAGGGTTTACTTCCTGAGTGATTCTCTGTCAAGGTTAAGGTGCTCGGAGGGTGGCTTCGGCCTATGGTTGGGTGACAAGGGTATTGTCCATGGTAAAACGAGCACACGTCTTTCATATTCTAACAGGCTATGGGCCCACACCTCCTTCATTCAGTCTAAACGCTGGAAGGAAACATAGCCACTAGGATATTGAGCTCGTTGAGGAATTTCCGCTAGGGTTACTAGTAGAAGCATCTTCCAAGACATTGTCTCTAGGGTTACTAGCAGTATCAATTGCAGAAACCCTAATCCTCTCGTTGAGGCACCTTAAGTGAAGAGATTGACCTAATCTTCGGACAGATCAATGAGCCCTAACCTAGCGCATCTCCTGGTACTCTCAGCAAGCCAAGACGTGAAGTTTGAGTTTGTGGTCAAATCTAAGGTTTGACCAAGTCAAAGCAACCATGACTTATTCTATGAAGTCAGAGAACAAGTTAGATGGAGCCTCTAACTTCAAAGCGTGGAAGACAAGGATTGACCTCATCCTTGCCAAGAATAAAATGTTGGATATCGTGAAAGGAAAGATCATGAAACTAGAGTTTGAAGAAGAGAAAGAGAAGGAACCGTAGAATGTTGCAGCTATGGAGAAGTTCAAGGACGATGACATTAATGCTATGAGTATCATAGTGGAATCCATAAATGACCACTTGATACCCTACATCTCCCATCTTAACTCATCGAAGTAGATGTACAATGCCCTAACAAACCTCTTCTCAATCAGAAACATTGGACAAGTCATGAGTCTGAAGAATGAGCTCTGTGACATGAAGATGAATGATGACGATAATATAACATCATACCTTGTGAGAATCTCTCAGTTAAGAGATCAACTACAAGCTATTGAAGAGATCATCTCAGAGAAGGAGTTGGTAAACATAGTACTCAATGGTCTTCCCAAGACGTGGGATGCATTTTCCACAAGAATGAACACAGGAAGGTATCCGACATTTGAAGAACTTTTGAAACGCTGTGCTCCAAGAAGAATCAAGGATCAATGCAAAGAGAAACCCCAAAAGAATGCGATGATCAGGCCTTCACGGCAAAGATTCAAGAATTTTGAGGAACAAAGGAAGTTTGGTTCAAAGGAGGAAGCCAAACCAAAGAAAGACATTTTAGAAGTACAATGTACGGTTGTCGAAGTATGGTCACTACTAGATTCATTGTCTCGAGCTAAAGAAAGGAAAGGAGAAACACGAAGCATCAATTGTCGGAAGAAAAGGAACCTACAAAAAAGACTAAGGAGGATGGAAGAGACTTATTCTTCTAAAGGTAACAAAACTCTTCTTATTTCTTGTACATATCTTGTTTTGTCGTCTCTATACATATCTTGTATATCTATCTCTATGGAAGAACAACAAGATAGAATGGATATCGATAGATAATACACACATGAAAGGATGAAATATAAATCACGTGGAAGCTATTGCAAGATAAAGCCGAAGATCAATCAAAAAGAGACTTAGAAGAAGCAAAGAGCGAAGAAGTCGGCAATCAAGAGGAAGTGGAAAAATAATTATAACGTTTTTGTAGAAGACAACAAGGATGGATATGGAAGCATGGACTCTGTTAGGCAGAGAGAGCCAATTATATAATGCAAAAGACAATAAGGATACAGCGAAACATGGACTCTATCCAGGCCGGAGGGAGCTGATTATATTCACTCATATGTGAAGCAAGGATTAGGAGGAGCTAATCCCAAATAATATGATCCAACAAGGATTATGAAGTATCTATCAATGTTTCCATTGATGGTAGCAGCCATGAAAGACGGTACGTATTCTTCAAAGATAAGCCTTAAAGTATCCACGGTTGTCCATCCACATCCATGAAACTATGATGAATCTTTTAGGGCATGGAGATCTATAAAACTCCATGGGTAGAGAGCTAAAGAAACACATGAAGATTCCAAGAAGAAGAGAAGCGAGAACAACTAGTCAATGTATAGAGAATCACAAGATTGACCAGACTGATATAAACTCAATAAAAGAAATCAAGCGATTAGGCCGAGAAGTCGTGATGAAGCGATTAATGGAAGACTTATGAATGGCGTGCCGAGATTCAAAACTAGAGGTTTTCCCAGATGGAGAGAGAAGACTGATGATTACTTGTTCGAGTAAACGGACTTATCTCTACATGAGTCATTATATCGCCCACAATATCCATGGTCCCAGGAGTTCTACATCAAATGAATACAAAAAATGTTCTCAAAAGTGAAGATAAAAGAGCGTATGAAGAGGAATCTCAAGACTTTAAGGCATGCAGATAAAGACCCTTGTATGCGGATAGAAGAAGATAACTTCGTGAAGAACCTCCAGTGCAGCCCGGAAGCATGGTGAATTTCCTATA
Organism: Picea sitchensis; assembly: GCA_010110895.2. Taxonomy (NCBI): domain Eukaryota; kingdom Viridiplantae; phylum Streptophyta; class Pinopsida; order Pinales; family Pinaceae; genus Picea; species Picea sitchensis. Next base: position 31,307 of record SNQJ01S0028130.1, on the reverse strand, counting down.
ACATCAAGATGATTACTCACGGTGGTCGAGATCTCATGATGGCCGAAGAAGTGCCACATGGATATGTTTCATTTTTCCAACAATGATATACTCTGTGTGTTCATAGCTACATGAAGTCTTCAGAGAAGACTAGTGTTCCAGATCGAAGTATATTTGAAATAAAGCATTACATTATGCGTGATGAAGTCCAAAAAGGAAAAGTGGTTCTCCAATACATATCTCCACCGGAGTGACGGATAGCGGACATTTTGGTAAAAGCTTCTATCCAAGATGAAAGGTTTCAACGTGCTCAAGACTTGGATGACTTCCTTATTGAAAAGGAGAGAGATGACTCCCAGGTTGGGGAGTGAGCACTAAAAATATTATTGAGTACATTCATTTTCAAGATTGAAAATGATCCATCTTGGATATGCTTTCTTGTTAGGAAAGTGGATTGAGATTTCTAACGGACAGCGATTTCCCATTGTGGTTAACATGGGAAATGGTCAATTGATGATGTATCATAGACAACAACTTCCCATTAGTTAACATGGGGAATTAGTCTAGAGAGGCGATCTCTCTTCTTGAGGAGTTTACTCGAGGAAAGGCGGCCCGCCTAGCGGACAACTATTATTTCTCATTGTGGTTAACATGAGAATGGTCTGTTTTGGAGGTCAATGCAGGACAGTCTTTTCCTCTAATGGTTAACAGAGGAAATGATGCGGATAGTCATTCCTTGGGTTTACACATTCTCGAGTGCACTTTTGATTAGTGTGGGAAAATTGCTTAAAGGTGGGGAATGGTCGGGCTCAACAATCGAGGGGCAGATCATTCCTTAGGGTTTATACATTCTCTCCGGTGCACTTTGATTAGTGTACAGGAAGAATGGCCGGTACAGAATGGTCGGGGTTGACTTGAGGATAGTTATTCTTCCTTGCTTGAGAAAATAGTCGGATATCTCATTGTTCTACTCGAGGGAAGATATTCTTCCGGATCTCACCGGATGTGGTGAAAGATTGGCCCAGACAAATTAGGTTATATCATAACATTGTTACGATAGAGTTGATATCGGATGATTGTTATGAAGAGTATATGACGATAGATGTATACTCTTGTGGTGGATGTGTTCCTTGTTAGGTGGCTATATGTTGTTAATAAAGTACTTGTGTTACTTGGTGTGGTAGTGTACCAGCGGATTATGGTGTAATACCGCCTACTATGGATAGGCCACGGTTAGTTCTATTTTGTTAAGATTTTTGAAGGCCTTCTCAATGGGATTTATTATGACAATTATCGGCCGGATGAATGATGAACAAGATTTTCCGGTGAAATGGTTCTGAACATATACTCTTCTAGGACAGAAGAATGGCTCTTATATCACTCACCGTGGGTGAGCATCATGTTTGATTACTCGGATAGAGTATGGTTTGGAGATGATGATGCTTATGACGATGATGATGATGATGGTGCTGTGATCTAGTCATGATCTGATATACAACTATTTTGATGCTACTAGGTGAATGGTGTGTTTTTGTGCTCGAGACCATTACCTAAAATACCTCCCTATCTAGGAGGAAGTGTTGATATTATATTGGTTGGGGTATTTAGCTCCATGTGTAAAGCTGACGAGGATAGAATACTCAGGAAAGAAAGAAGAAACCTAATAGAGTTGGATAATAACCCTAGAACATTAAAACAAGAAGATAATTTATATTAGGTTGATAGCCTCCAAGAGAAGAAGTAAGCCCGAGAAATAATGACTTGTCGGCTCAAGAAGATAATTTATATTAGGTTATTAGCCTCCAAGAGAAGAAGTCGGCCAGAAATAATAATATATACTGAACAAACAGATACCTAGAATGAGAAGTCGGCCTAGGCAATTAGCCAGAATCAATATAAATACAAGAGGCCAGTTCTCATTCTAGCAGGCAATCTTAGAATTGCAGTGCCCAGTCTTGTGCGTGGATTTGGAGGACATCTCTCATTGCAGCTGCTGCAACTAGAAGTTATGCTTGGACTATCTCTTGGCTAGGGTTTGGAACATCTAATCAGCTCTTGTTGGTGCCCTATCCTCGAGGAAAGGTGCGCTACCCTTTGTTTGGCTATCTAGCCTAGGGTTTGCTTTCGGAGTGATTCTCTGTCAAGGTTAAGGTGCTCGGAGGGTGGCTTCGGCCTATGGTTCAGTGACAAGGGTATTGTCAATGTTAAAACAAGCACACATCTTTCATATTCTAACAACCCTAACCAGTGCATCTTGAACTTTCCAAGGTGTTGTAAATACCTTTTTTCATAGAAGAGAACTAGATCTCCTTCCTTAAAGATTTTTTTCTTTGTGTACCTATCATGCCAAGATTTGTCCTTCGCTTTTTGTACCTCCTAGTGAAATCTTGCTAAAATTTTGTCTTCTTCCAGCTCCATCAACTGATCCAATCTTTCCTACACAACACCTTCGTTTCTCATGTTGGTGATTGTTGCAATGCACAGAGTAGGTACTAAATAATCCAATGGAACCATTTCTTCTTGCCCATACACCAGTCTAAATGATGTTTTTCCTATAAGTTTCTTGCATCTGGTCTTGTAAGCCCATAACAATGTTGATACCTTTAAATCCCAATCATCCCTATTGACATTGCAAATATTTGTCAATGCATTTTCTAGAATCTTGTTAAAATCTTCTACTGTACCATTTACCTGGGGATGGTAAGGTGTGCTCTTCTGATGATGTATCTTGAATTCTTTTTTCATAACTCTGATTGTACTATTAATAAAATAAGTTCCCTGATCACTCAACAAAATTCTAGGACATCCAAATCCGGTCACCATGTTCTCAAAGAGAAATCACGTTGTAGTTTGTGCGCTGCAATCCTTCACTGGGGTTGCTTATGCCCACCTGATTAAGTATTATGTCGCAGTGATGATGTATCTGGTTCCTGACCTCCTTGTTGGTGGGTTAATGGGTCCAATGAAATCCACAACCCATTTATCAAATACCTGTAAAGTTATTTGGGGCGTAAGCCGCATTTCATCCCTTATGGATGGTTTTCCCACCCTCTGACAGACATCACAAGTCTGGCAGTATTTCTTTGCGTCTTTATGTACTGTAGGCCACCATAATTTTGCGCAGCACTTTCTGTGTTGTAGGATTTCCTGCATAGTTCCCTCCAGCTATGCCTTCATGTGTTTCTGCTAACACCATGGAGCATTCATGCTCCATCACACATCTTCTTAGAATTCCATCTGCACCTAACTTATATAAATGACCTGCAATCAGCTGATAGCATGCAGTGCTACCAACTGTTTTTTTGGTGCGACAGTAAATTCCTTGGGAGCCATTCTTGTGCTCAAGAATCCAACAATGTCATCAAAATAATCATCAACAATCTGAATAGAAAATAAGTTAGCATCAAGAAAATTTTCCTTCGAGTTCTTTGGCTCCTCTCCATTAGTAATTCTTGATATATGATATGGTCCTGCATTCATCTTCCCTGATTTTACTATGATTTCAAAATCATATTCCTGAAACAATAACAACCATCTACATATCCTCCCCCCCAACATTGGCTTGTTAACTAGGTACTTCAAAGCGAAATGATTTGTAAACATCTTAAAATGTTGACCCAATAAATAATGTTTGAACTTTTGTAGGGCATATACCATAGCCAGGCTTTCCCTTTCTGTAGTATTATAGTTCTGCTCAAACTCGGAAAATTTTCTACTAGCAAAAGATATTGGGTGATCAATGTATCCTTCACTTGGTTGTGTCAACATTTCTCCCAGTGCAATGGATGAAGCATCCACATGCACATAAAATTATTTTGTCTAATCTGGAAATCTCAAAATTGGTGTTGTCACCATCTTCTCTTTTAGTATGTCCAAGCTCTCTTGGCATACATCATTCCACTAAAACTTGATGTCTTTTTTTAGTAACTTCTCCATGGGTGCAGTAATCTTTGCATAGCCCTTTTATGAATTTCCTGTAGTACCCTGTGTGGCCCAATGTTGCTCTCAACTGGCGCACTGACTTTGGTGGTGGTAAATTGACAATAAAAACAATATTTGCAAGGTCTATTATCAAGCCCTGTTTGCATACAATGTGCCCAAGTAGGATGCCAAATGGTGTGTTGAATATACATTTCTTAATGTTCATGGAAATATGACATTGCCTACATCTTTCTAATATTAACCTCAGAATTTCTACATGGTCCTTCAATAAACTGGATATTGTCCAATCATCCAGATAAACTTCTAAAAATTTATGTATAAAATCCTTGAATGCAACTACTACTACTCTGGAAAATATTGTTGGTGCATTCTTTAAACCAAATGGCATTACTATGTATTGATATGACCGCCACTCTGTTGCAAATGTGGTTTTGTACCTGTCCTTCGGAGAAATTCTGATCTAATGGTAACCTAAAAATCCATCTGTGAAAGAGTATACTTCATGTCATCCCACATTCTCTAAAACCTCATCTGTAAATGGAGTAGGAAAAGGATCATGCAAGCATGCATCATTTAATTTCCTCAGATCCACACATATCCTAATCCCTCTGGTCTTCTTTTCCTAGACCACCATTGGACTAATCCATTTTTATTCTTCCACCAGCTCTATGATTCTTGATTCTAGCATTCGGTCAATTTTTTCCTTAACTTTTTGCTTATAGATGGGGTTTAATTTGTATGGTCTCTGTCTAATTGGTCTTGCATCTGGTCTGAGGGGTATCTTCATTTCTCCAAGTTCTCCTTCTATCCCTTTCATCTATGAAAATGTGGATGATAATAAGTCACTATACTCGCGCAATAATTCAGTTATTTTTTCCATTGTCTCATTGTCCCATTAATCTCCAATGTTGGCTATCTTGGGCTTCTCTTCAGTCCCAATATTGACCTTTTTAATCTTCATAGGTGCAGTGAACTCTTCTGATTGTAACAAGGGTCCTTCCAACCATCTTTTTCCTTCCCCTTCTAATATATGCATGTCATGTGGGTTGTCTTCTACTTCTTCATCCTCTGCGACCTGATAATAGTAAACTAATTGTTCAAGTGTTTCTTTTATGAAATTTATGTCTACTATCACTCTATCTACCCCATATTCTTCAAATAATCTCCCTTTGATCCTCAGTAATGTCAGATCCACCCATGGATTCTCACTTTCAAATGCAAAGGTCCTAATAAAGTTTCGTTGCACTACACCCCAACTCTCAGTTTCTCTGTGAAGTTCCTGCTCCTTGTACTAGTTACTAGGTATCCCTTCTAATGTATGAATAAAGTAATGTGTCCATTCCCCTAGTGGTACCAATCTCCAGTTAGTGACACAATCATTTATGTGATGTTTTGGGTTCCCTCTTCCATCATACTTTTGTAAGGGTCTATCATGTTAGACTCCTACAAAATCTTATGTGCATCAGTTGCTTAAACTAATACCAGTCCTGAATTACCTTCTTATGTTCACCCCACCATCGTGAAGGTGTGTCTCTAAATGCTATATCCAACACTAATAATCTATGACTATCCAAAACCTCTAATTCGAACTCTTTCATGATTTTTTCTAAATTGTCCTCTTCAGTAAATGTGGGAAATTGTCTTACTTATGTCCCAACCCATCTTACTACGCATGTAACTCTGGTGCAGCTCCTAGTAGAGACTTCATGCAATCTTTGTTGCCAGTTTTCTACTCCAGTATCTGAATCTGACATGTCAAAATTGATACTCCTCCAACTGAGTACTCCATCTGCAGTTGGATTCACATAGTCTACCTCTCGCGCAGTAGTCCTATAAAACTGGTTCACATCATCCTCTAGAACACTATCAGACAGAGGTTTTACATATCTTTCACAATCTGAGGGATCTAAAAGTGATACTACCCTAAAGTTCACAGCTTCAAATATCATATTTCTAGTATTTAAATTAATTATGGCATGATTATCAAAGGCCCAATCAATTCCCAATAGAATTGGAAATGGTATAGATTCATCTACCGTATTCATTACTTCAAAGTATGTTGTGGTGCACACACCATCTATATCTACTGTTGTATTATTCAATCTGCCTATGGGAATCACTCTTTGTTGGTTTGTTAGCTTCAATCGGATATTGGAATACCCTAGTGTAGTTTCTCCCATTGCTTCCCAAGTCTTCTTTGGAAAAATGTTGACATATGATCATAAGTCTACGATGACATTTCCCATGTTAAAGTCTCTTATATTTGCATTCAATCTGAACTCTCTGCTAGTTCTTTTCTTTTTATGGACATGATTAATCTTCTTTGGTTATGTTCCTATCTCTTATTCTATGTTGTATTTCTCAAATATATTTTTAAACAAATCCATGGAATTCTTATCATTAAGTAATTTAAAGCAAGATTCCAAGAAATTCTTTAAGTTACTTACTTTCTCTGTTTGCTCTCCTTTGTAAGTATCATCCAAAGACTGAGACATATAAAAAATAGGAGTATCATACCTCGACGCAGTGTTCGATGTGGAAGCTTCATTCTCCTTCAGGAACTCCTTCTATGCTTCTTTGAAAGTTTCCTTCTCCTTGTTTGCATCAAACTATTGTTGTGGCTATGTGTTCTTCTCAATCCAACATTGAGATTCCTTCTTCTGATCATGTGCATTTGCTCATGTCTTCATTCCTCCTCTAGTCACTATATTAATGTTCCTCCCAGGATCCCTTATTTCTATAGAAATCCACTAAACATTATGTGTATTTATATTCCTCTTCACTTGGATCTTCGTCATTAACTTCGGGCACTCTTCTATCATGTGATTTGTTGCATGATAGTACATACATGTTGTTGGTTGAGGAAAATCTTTGGCATAATGTCCTTGTTGTTGACAATTATGGCAGATAATAGGCCATCTTCCTCTGCTCGTTCCTCCTCTTCCTCTACCTCTAAATACTCCTATGTCCCCATGTGGATCCATGTTCTGTTGATGATAATGTGGTGCCTGATTATACTGTGGGGGTTGATGAAACTGTGGCACTGCTTGAAATTTTTGTGCCTTGCCAAACTGTGGTGTAGTATGTCCTTCCATCGACTCAGCCTGCATCATGTATGCATCTAAGGTTCTTTCCTTCATTAACTCTAAAGTTCTACAATTTTTTTCTTCATGTCCCACTGACTTACAAAAGTTATAGAAAGTATTGTTCGGTTCAGTCTTGTACTTCTGCATCATAGGGCAGTGATGAGGATCATGCCCATGTGTCTTGCATATTTCACACCAAGGTCCTCATGTAGGAAATGGATTTGGCATCCCTACTCCCAAGTACTGAGCAAACGTCGAACACTCATTCTTGTGATGTCCCTCTGATCTTCACAAGGTACACCACACTACTTCTCTTTTTTCCCTACTTTTATTTTGGTTTAATTGCACTGTCAAATTCTTCAGGTCTTCCTTCAACTCCTCTATATTTGGATCTATCTGTTTATATTTATTCTCCTCTAACTGCATCACTTCTTGCAGTGCCTCTACCTGGGTTTGAAATTTCTAATGTCTCAATGGATATTTGAAATGTGGTATAGAGAATTTATAAACAGTTGTTTGTGATGCATGTTAGAAATGGGATACTTTAATTTACCTTTCAATGTCTTGAACTTCTTATCAATGTCCCATACAGAGTCTCCTTGTTTTTGTCTAACCTCAATCATCTCATTCATAAATTGATCCTTTGATTTTGGCCTCTGAAACTCAGTGATCAGTGCATGTTTGATCTCTACTATTGTTCCCGATGCACCCTGTGGATTTTTAACTACTAGATTCATGTACCAATCCAATGTGCGGTTTCTGAATGTTATTGCTAGTTGCGCTACTTTTGTTTCTTCATCGATGACTCTTTTCACTTCCCATATCTTCTCACACACGAATAGGTGCTTCTCTAGGTCTATTGATCCATCCCCATGGAACTTTGGTAATCTTATCGTTGGATCTACACCTACCATTGTCGAATGTGTTGTACTTGCTCCGCACGGTACTACTATCTGTGTACTATTGTTCAAACTTGAACTCCCAATGGTGTTGCTACTGGTACTTCCACTTGTACCATTACCTATACTGATGTTGGTACTTCCACTTGTACCCTCACTTCTATTTTGATCTTCTAGATTCCTCTAATCGTTAGTCACTTACTTTCTAAACAACTCTCTCTTTGTTGATGTGTTAATCGTACACAGGGTTGTAAGTTCTACATTGATTTGGATCTGGACAGGGGTACCGATTTCCTCATTAGATCTCGCTCCTCTAGTCTTTCTTTCATATGTGGCATGCAATATCTCTTCGATGTGCTACATAGCACGGAGATCCTTTACCTCTTCCTCATCACTCTCCAAGCCTTCCCTCCTGGCTACTACTCTTTTCTTCCTATTGAGCTTATACTGGTAGTGTCTGCCATTGCACGTCGTTCCTACCTTCTGCATAATTTCCTGGATCTCCTCTTGATCCATCATAATGGGATCTTTCTCTTTATTGTGCTCTCCTCTATCCATTTCCCCCTCCATCTCATACCTTCCTCATTGTTTCCCCTAACTCCCCCATGCACGGAGGGTAGTTTAGTTGTATGATTCCATGGTTAATACCCCTTTATCATGCAATAATCTCTTGATCGAAGTGTAAAACGACCCGATGTACCTTCCCCTTGGGCCTTTAATAAACTCATACTCTTCTACATTGTAATACTTTGATGTATCTACTACAAACTTAGTGATATACCCCACTACAATGTTGTCTAGCTAGAAATTTATTGCACGCATGATCTTGTTATTCACCATTTTCAACTGCACAATATTCTCTTATGTCCACTCCACTGATATAACTCTATTTATCAGATGGGTATATTTCAACTGTGCTATCCACTCCTGCAATAGCGTGGGAAACTCACTAAAGAAAATCTCTTGTATTTCATTGAATACGTATCTCTCCAAGTACTGTCTTGGCTTAAACCTAGGGCTTCCATTATCTTTGTGGGGAAACTCTAGTTCCTGAACTGTCAACCATCTTTCAATCTCTGTTTTTGTGGGGTTACAACCTAAAAACATCCCCTTTCTTAAACCCTTGCACTATACTGCATGATACATCCCTCCCGATATATTCTTCTGAGTTCCAACTGGAAACGAAACCATTGGTGGATACTTATGGGCTGACATAGGTTCTAACTATAGGATTACGAACAACCCTTCAACCATCATCTCTTCTGGATACTAGAAGGCAACACAACGCACAAAGTGCATTGCACAGTCTCACCCGAGATGGCTTCAATGGGTGGTCGCAGGACTCAGATGTCTGCATCCATGGGATGGGATGTGTATCTCTCTCATAGGCATTAGATCTACTCAACTCCTATCCCTCAAATTCCCATTTATTATATTGATCCTAACTCTATCGGTGACACAACATATAACCAATGACACAGATTCATTCATTGTTGCACAGTATTATTCCATCTATTAGTTTAACATATTTATCATATAGCTCATGAAATCAAATATAACCGTAAGCAATGCAAACATTCATACACAGAAAACAAATGTACCATGGCTCGCCCCCTCCTGGGATACGTCCACAAAGATTTGTCTTTTTGGCTCTTTATTCATATTCCTACAAAATCTAGTGTTGTGCACTGTAGATTCCTTCCTCCATTACAACCGATCTCCACATATTGGAATAATCCTCACAAATCTGAGAACTTCTAACCAAAAACCTAACCATGTAACAACAAAACAACTAAACCAACTAAAAGACAACCTTTTCATCGTCCTAATACATTCTACTTATACAAAAAAATGGGACAAAGCCCTTATAAAAACCCTAACCCTAAGTGGGTTAGGTTTTTCCAATTTCCCCTTGACTTCATCTCGGTTGGTCCACGATACAACCGTTCTCCAAGTCAACACTTTTCCACTTTCCAACTGCTCTGCAACAGTTTTTCCACTTTGTAATTGTTTTTCTCGACGTTGTTTTTCCTCTAATTACAACGCGCTCCTCACTTTCCGACGCACTCCGTATTTTTCGGCGTTACCTTGATTATTTCCCAAAATTGGCCTGCTCCAACAAATACCAAGCCAAATCTTGTGGTTTCGAATGGCCACAATTATGGAATGTGGGCACAAGATATGGAACGCTTGTTGAAAAGTAAAGCATTATGGTAGTTTACAAAGACTATGGTTCTATATCTGAAGGATGACTAGTAGAAATTTTTCATCAAAGGGAAGAAGGATGAGGTTGTAGTAGTCATAACCACCTACATCTCCAGAGAGACTTTCTTTCGTATAAGCAAGATCGGTTGCTTGAATGTTGTTTGGAAGAAGTTGAAGACTCTATTTGATAAAATCAATAAAGGTCAAGTCATGCACTTCGTGAAAGAGTTGATCTCTCTAGATCATCTGACCTTTGAAAGAATTGAATATTATCTAGCTCATGTAAAGGAACTTCAACTGAAGTTGGTTTAATGTCGAAAATATTTTCCCAAAAAAAATGGTCAACTCATAGAACTAATCCTAATGTATCTAAAGACACCATATTGTGTGTTTTATTCGACATTATGTGTCAGTTGGACCTCTCAGAAAGATGATTGTAAGGATTATACATTTGACTATTTTTTTGGTTTACTAATTAGGGCACCTAAGAAATTGTTTGATAAAGAGAAACTTGAGGTCGAGCAACAAGCCCATTTTCTAAAGGGAAAAGATTGACAAGATTACAGAGAAAGAGGTTGATAGGAGAAGGAAGGAAACCATGTCGACTAGACTGATAAGAAGAAGCATGGTGATCAAACTTCAACTAAGAAAAGTAGAGAGAATATATGTCAACATCATGAGAAATTGGGACATATGGAGAAGGCTTGTTGGAAAAAGACCAAGGACCTAGAGAAGATAGTGAATAAACTTGAAGGAGACATGTCAACTAGAATATTGATCAACTTATATAACTAAACTTCAAAAGGTAAGGAAAAACCACATCGACCGGACTGATAAAGAAAAGCATTGTGATAACTTCAAATAAGAAAGATAGAGAGAAGAAGACATGTTTCTATTGCTAGAAATTGGGACATATGGAGAATCTTGTTGGTAGAAGACCAAGGACCTAGAGAATAAAGTGAAGAAACTTGAAGGAGACACGTCGACTAGAAGATTGATTGGCCTAGAGTGCCAAACTTTAGAAGGTAAAATAACTATATGCTTTTTGTAAGTACTTCTCAGGCCTTGCATGCTCATACTTCTCACAGTGAATGGTTAGTTGACTCTAGTTGCACCCATCACATGGCTAAGGATGTTTTTCTTTTTTCTTCATTAAAAGAAGCTACAAGAAAATAAATCTTTGCAGCAACATATTTTGCACTTATTGTTGTTGGTTGTGGAAATATAGATCGTTAGAATTGTTGGGTATGTGTTATATACTTTGCATGAGCCTCGGGAAACGTGAAACGTGTCACATATTTAGGTGGGTTTTCAGCTCATGGTTTTTGCCGATGGTTTTCTATTTCCGGTTAAGGAATTAGGGTTGTAGACTAATCCAAGTCATTGGGTTAGGGTTTTGTATTTCGTTGGTTCCTATATGTATATTGTATTGTAAACAATGTATTATACATGAATGAATATAGAATATGCTAGTTTTCCCGGTTTGGGTTTCCAGGGAAAAAATCTTTGTGTAATGTTTGTGGTTTTCATTGTATCTTTTTTGTTATTTTACTAAATATATGTTTGCAATAGATATTTTACAAGGTTAAAATCTACAAGAATGGTGTGATCATTGATGGGTATCACGTACTTAGCTTGAATGCAAATTTGTTGTTAGCACCCTAATTGACCCAAATTGGCAAGAAAGTAGAGTTTTTGGCTAGATCATTTTGTCATGAAGGACATGCATGAGAACTTTGTTGTTGTATCAAAGTTTTGTTAGAATCAAAGGATCGATTGTATAAGTTCTATGACTTTCCTAAGAAATATCCAGGATTGACTGCGCTCATAGCTCATATCGACAAGCATAAGATATTATGGCATTAATGACTCAAACATTTGAATTCTCGATGCATGAATTTGATGGTAAAATGAAATATGGTTATTGGTCTACTTGCAATCGTTCCCCTAATGGAGTATGTGAAAGATGTATGCTTGGCTAGAATCATCAGGTTTCCTTTGTACATGGAAAGCTTGGAGAGAAAATAATTAGTTGGAACTTGTCCATAGTGACCTATGTTCCATGAACAAACCATCCCTAGTTGGAGCAAGGTATGAATTGACCTTCATTGATGACTTTTCCAGGTATAATTGGGTGTATTTCTTGAAGAATAAGAGTCATGTCTTTGAAGAGTTCAAGGATTTTGAGGCATTTTCTGAAAAGCAATGGGGTTGACCTATGAAATTTTTAAGATATGACAATGGAAGAGAATATGTAGGCAACGAATTTGAAAAATACTTATCAAAAAATGGTATCTCTTGGTAGAGATTTCTACCCTACACACCCCAACAAAATGGCATTGTTGAAAGGAAGAATCAGACTTAGTCAAAATGGCACATTTCTTGCTTCAAGCCAAAAGTCTACCAACTAATTTTTGGGAAGAAGTTGTTTACTAGTCAAACTATCTATCAAATTTTATTCCTACTAAAGTTATATGGGATGTGATTCTAATAAAAAATGGAGCAGAAGGAAACCCTTAGTCAAACATCTCAAAACATTTGGATGCATAGAGTGGCTTACATTTTAGCAAGAGGAAGAAACAAGATGTGAAGATTCATGTGTGTATCATGATGAGTTTCTTTGAAGAGTCAAAGGCCCACAAAATGTTTGACCTTGTCAAACAAGATAATAATATTAATAATCTATTTTTAAGGTCACGTCCAAAACAGACACCAAATTGGTGTTAGAATATGATGGATGTGCTCATTTAACCATAGACAATATCACTATTGTCACCCAACCATAGGCCGAAGCGACCCCCGAGTACCTTAACCTTGACAGAGAATCATTCTGGAAGCAAACCCTAGGCTAGATAGCCAAACAAAGGGTGGTGCATCTTTCTCCAAGAATAGCGCACCAAGAATGAGTAACAAGAGCTGATCAGAGAGTCCAAACCATAACCAAGAGAGAGTCCAAGCGAAAGCTGAAATCTGGTAGTTGATGCAGCTGCAACGACAACTCTCCTCCAAACTTGCGCACAAACTGGCCAACTGCAATGCGCACAAGTGATGCTTCTGCAGTTCTGAGAATACTCGCCAGAATGAAGACGTGCCTCCTATATTTATACTAATTCTGGCAGACAACCTGGGTCGACTTCTCATTCTAGGTACTAATTCTTTAGTATATAATATTTCCTTTAGTCGACTTCTTCTCTTTGAGGCTAATAACCTAATACAAGTCATTCTCTTGAGTCGACTTGTCTTCTAGGTTCATTAACCAATTAATTAGGGTTTCTTCTTGCTTCCCAAAATATTATTTTCTCGTCAAGTTTACACGTGGAGGTAAATACCTCCCACAACTACCATAATATCAACACTCCCTCCTAGCTATGGAGGTATTGAAGGTAATGGTCTTGAGAAAAAACATACCATTCACCGGATAGAATCAACATAGTCGTATAGACTAACTCATGATTAGATCATGAGCACCATCATCACTATCAGTTTCATCAACTGCATCATCTCTCAAAACCATACTCAAAATGAGTAAACAAACAAGATGTTGGATAAGTCACTCACTCCATAGAGTGATACAATAACCCTTATTGTAATCCAGACATATGTCCTAGAAGAATAAATGTCCTGGACCATTTTCCATCTAGGGAAATCTCTGTCCATTGATCATCCATCTAGCTAATAAAAAATTTCAATACTACTGATAGTCTTCAAGGCAATCGGAACAATGTCATTCAATAGAACACAACTGTGTCTATCCATAGTAGTACACAACTACAATCTAGTGGTACACTGCCACACCAAGTAGCACACAGATACTTGATCAGTGACATATAGTCACAATCAGTGGAACACATCCTACCACAGTAGTATACATCTATTGTCTGGAGACTTACAGTCTCCATAACAATCATATCATCTGATGTCAGCCTGCACAGAAAAACATTGTTATGATATAAACTGAATCATCTGGGCCATTCTTCCACTCACATCTATGAGATTTGGAAGAGCATCTTCCCTCAGAAGGTAAAACATCAATGATGAGCTATCTGAACTATTATTCTCAAGCAAGGAAGAATAACTATCATGATTTCTAATCCTGGACAATTCACCTATCTGGGCCATTCCTCCGGCACTAAATAAAGTGCAACCCAAAGAGAATGAGTCTGACCTAGGGAATGCTTGTCCCTGATTGTTGAAACTGGACCATTCCTCTGGCACTAAACAAAGTGAAAACTGGAGAGAATGAATCTGCCCTAGGGAATGACTGTCCGGACCATTTCCTAAGGAAATGGTTGTCATGCACCAACCTCCAAAATGGACCATTCTTCAAAACTGCTCACAACTGTGAGCTTCGAAAGAATCACTATCCGACGAGGCGAACCAGTCTTCTTGACCACTACTAAGAGTGATCGTCAAGAAGAGAGACTGTCCTAGACCATTCCCCATGTTAACCACAAGGGGAAACGTTATCTATGGTACATCAACAATCCATCGAACCATTTTCATTATGAAAATTATCATTCGATCTGGACCATTTTCCAAACTAGAAAATGCATGTCCATCAGAAATCTCAAACCACTTTCTGAACTGGAAAGGAACTGCTCATCCTGGACCATTTTTTGAACTTGAAAA
>SNQJ01S0028130.1:2302-16557 GCA_010110895.2 Picea sitchensis | reverse complement strand
GTAGGGTATCAAGTGGTCTTTTATAGAGTCCACTATGATACTCATGGCATTGATGTCATTGTCTTTGAACTTCTCCATAACTGCAACGTTTTGTGATTCCTTCTCTTTTCCTTCTTCAAACTCTGGTTCCATGATATTTCCTTTCATGATATCCAACACTTTATTCTTGGCAACGATGAGTTCAATCCTTGTCTTCCACGCTCTGAAGTTAGAAGCCCCATCTAACTTGGTTCCTGACTTCATAGAGTAAGTCATGGTTACCTTGACTTGGTCAACCCTAGATTTGACCAAAAACTCAAACTTGATGTCTTAGCTTGTTGAGAGTAGCAGGAGATGTGCTAGGCTAGGGCGCACTAGTCTATCTGTAAATTAGGTCAATCCCTTCACTTAAGGTGCCTCAACAAGAGGATTAGGGTTTCTACAACTGCACCTGCTAGTAACCCTAGCGACAGTTATTCAACGAGCTTAGTATCCTTATGTCTATCCTCCCTTCCAGTGGTTAGACTGAATGAAGGAGGTGTGGGCCCATAACCTGTTAGAATATGATGGATGTGCTTGTTTAACCATAGACAATATCACTATTGTCACCCAACCATAGGCCGAAGCCACCCCCGAGCACCTTAACCTTGATAGAGAATCATTCTGAAAGCAAACCCTAGGCTAGATAGCCAAACAAAGGGTGGCACATTGTTCTCCAAGAATAGCGCACGAAGCAAGAGTAACAAGAGCTGATCAAAGAGTCCAAACCATAACCAAGAGAGAGTCCAAGCCAAAACCAAAATCTGCTAGCTGCAGCAGCTACAACGACAACTCTCCTCCAAACTTATGCACAAACTGGCCAACTGCACTGCGCACAAGTTTTGCTTCTGCAGTTCTGAGAATACTAGCCAGAATGAAGACTAGCCTCCTGTATTTATACTAATTCTGGCAGACTGTCTGGGCCGACTTCTCATTCTAGGTACTAATTCTTTAGTATATAATATTTCCTTTAGCCGTCTTCTTCTCTTGGAGGCTAATAACCTAATACAAGTCATTTTCTTGAGCCAACTTGTCTTCTAGGGTCATTAACCAATTAATTAGGGTTTCTTCTTGCTTCCCGGAATATCAACAATTGGTGTATGAGACCCCCTTGTTTGTGGGACAAGGGAACCCTATCTACATAAGATATGTTGTATTTGATGAAAATACCTCAAGTACGCTCTGCTAAATTCTTATTTTAGCTTGTTGAGTTGTGATCCATAGGAAATTGTTGGGAATTGTGGATTGATTGATTGCCTCATCAAACTATTGCATGGACAGTTTCCTTTTTTTGTCTCAACCAGTAGTCAACCTTTAACAATCGAATCAACTACACATCTCGTGAGTCACTCCTATTTAGCCTAGAAATGAAAATCTTGGTAATAGTAACTCCTCCAATAATTGGAGCTTATCTTCCTAGAGGAGCTACCAAGACAATTAAAGTTGTTGGCATTGATGCATGAAACATCAATGGCTCAAGAAAACCTAGAAGTCAAAAACAACATGGTAGTGTTTCTCTAATGACACATGACTAGAGATGTCATGATCTAGATACATATGTAGATGCACATGGTTGATTTGAATGGATAATGCTATGGCTAATAAGTATCATTTATTAATGAATAATAACACATGGGATTTAGTTCATTGATCATAAGGAAAGAATGTGGTAAAATGTCGATGGGTCTACAAGACCTAATTTATATTTGAAGGTGTTGTTGAAAGACATAAGGCTTTCATTTTATCGGTAAGAAGGCATTCACTACACTGAGACTTTTGGACCAAATGAAAAGATTAACTCTATTCCATTGATTCTTTCACTTGCTTCTATCACTTTGGATGGGAGGTACATCAAATGGATGTCAAAAGTGTTTTTCTTCATGGTGATATTACTGAAGAAATATATATGGAGCAACCCCCTAGTTTTGAAAAGGATGGCAGTGTTGTGTGTCAACTAAAAAAAAATACATGTATGGTTTGAAACAGGGCCTCGGGGCATGGTGTGAGAAGTGTTGAAGTTTGAGTAGCTTCGGAAGATATTTTTGTTGTATTTGACCAAGAAAAAACCCTAAAGAATATTATCATATTATATTTGTTAAATTGGCCCTATTGTTCCTTTGTAAAAGTCGGCCTTATTGTGCCTTGACAAGTAAAATGGAAAATAGAAAGATAAAGAGTCAGGTCGGTCCAGACCTAATTTTAGGTTGGCCAAACTAATATTTATAAGAGAGGCTAGTGCCTCAGTTGAACACACACAATACAAGCATTGTAGCTAAGAAGACAAGTGTGCAAGTATTAGAGGGAGACACTACTACAACTAGGAGGTGATATTGTGGAGGATATTGGTCTAATTCTCGGGTATATATTGGTTATGTGGTGCGCTACTCTTCCCTAGTCAAGGGTTTGGGAAGGATCTTCTGCTTTGTTAGTTCTCTCTTAGAGAGAGGCATTGTTCTTGGTTGTTGAATCTATATTGAGGAAGTTTTTTCGGTTTTTACCTTAAAGGGTTTTCCCAAGGTAAATCTTGTGTATGTTGTGGATGTTATTCTTTCAATCATCCTTAATATGAAATTATTGTACTAATTGTTTAAAAGTAAAATAACACTAATCTAACTAGTTGCTTAAGATAAAAATTCAACATGGTATCAGATCAAGCTTGAAAGAAGGCATTTTCATAGCACAAAAGAAATCATTGGAGAAGCTAAGAGCATAGGAAGACTCCCCCAACCCTAGTGTGCCTCTCCATGTGGTTAGATTCTCAGTTTGACGAAGTTTTGTAAACTACAACAAGTGTTGCAACAGTTGCAGTTGCTACAACTACATAAACCATAGAAGTTGATGTCATCAACATTGTTGAAGGACGTTGGGAAAGGTGATACCACTAGGGAACTCTCCTTAAGAGGGTGCACATATCCCTCGGAGTAGAATTACAAAATTCAAATTTTGAAAAATTAGGGTTTCCACATAAACCCTAGTCTTGGAAGCTGCAGAATTGAAGTTGGAACTAGTCAGATTGGCATAACACTCCCTAGTAAGCACAAAACCTTTCGTTGAAATTTTTTATCTCCTTATTGTATTGTTCAAGCAAAGGATATCACCCAGTACCAAGCTTGATGAGAATCTTGAAGGCGCTAACAA
Source organism: Picea sitchensis (assembly GCA_010110895.2). NCBI lineage: Eukaryota > Viridiplantae > Streptophyta > Pinopsida > Pinales > Pinaceae > Picea > Picea sitchensis. The sequence goes on along the minus strand of SNQJ01S0028130.1, from coordinate 13,401 downwards.
CTTTTGAGAATGGAAGTATAGAGTAATTCTCATTCTAGAAGAGAATGATCTGGAATATTTTGTAAAAGAAGAAGTCCCAAAACCTGATGAAGATGAGGCCAAATTAAAGTACAAGAAGAAGACTCGGGTGAAAAATATGTATTGTAACATCTAGTTTTATTTTGATCTATTGAAGTTATTATGACGCAAATGCTCCCCCGGCGCACGTCCGCCTCCACCAGGACCTTCTCTTTCCTCGGCCCGAAGAGCTCAAGTGCTCCTCAAATCCCTTATCGGTACTTTTCCACACCCACAGAATGATCACCTGACGATCTCCTTTTGCCTATCGGAGAATCGGACCTCACAAGATTGCGAGTCTTGTATTCGGGCCTCAAAATCCTTGAAACCCGATGGATATTCCCTTCACGATTTCCCTGCTTCGGTCGGGATTGTTCCTATCAGAAAATCGGCTTTTGCGAGATTGTAAACAACTCACCTTGGAAATCTCTGATTCCCGATCCTTGATACCGCCTCTCTCCAATCCTTAGCTCTCCTCGGCTAATCCCTTTTCACATGTGACCTCTCGGTCCACGAGAGCAAGCCCCTTTTCTCTATCAGAACTTCGGAGTTCGTGAATTTGCAATGCAAAGAATTCACGCCCCTGGGATTTCCGATGCCACTTGTCCCCCTTTTCTGCGCTCTGGGGCCCACACGCTAATTGATGGTTGCCACGATACGGCCTCTCGCGACCTCGTAAACCTGGACGCAAATTTTTGCGGTTCCAACTCGCGAACCTCCGAGCTCACGATACGTCGATGCCACCTGTCCTCCACTCAGCATTGTGGCTGCGTGGTTATCATGTTTCGGACTTTCGAAACTCCTCCTGCAACGATTCTCACGACACCGAGAACCCCGAAATGCCGAACCCCGACTCTTCCAGATCCTTGGACACGCGTCTTGCAGATCAACGGCTCCTACTGTGTCGGGAAATCGCAAATCGCGATGTCAACATACAAGGCCCCTATCTCTGGAAACCCGATGCTCCGATCCATGATCCTTGGGATCTCTTGCCACGTGTCCCCGCTGAAATCAACGGTTGAGGGTCCTTCGGGAAATCACGGATCACGATTTCTTTCTACAAGAGTTCCACGACCATAGAAATCCTGATATCCCGAACTCCAAATCTCCGGGATCTTCTCTGCTCCTCCAGGCTTAAACCCTGCGCAACTTTCCCGAGATCTAACGGCCTACGGGATTTCTCTCTTTCCTTCGACGAATCCTAGCCGTCGATTCCTCCTCCTTTGGAGATTTCTCGAAAATGGCTAAGTATTCCTTCTCGCACTTTGTCCTTCAAAGCCTACGCTTGTAGCTCCTGCTCGAACTTTCCTCCACATAAAACTCCTGCGCTCTACTTTCGACAATATCCCGGAAGTGCTAAAACCTCCTGATCTTTTCCTCTCTGACTCCTTCAGAGGGATTTGCGCACACTACTTGCGCTCGGCATTCAACAACTTCCCAGGTGTTGAATCCTTCAGACTCTGCGCAACTCCTGTAGCAGCAGTCTTTAGCTTCCTTTTCTCATATTAACAACTGAGACTTCTCCTTCCGCCTGTGCACTCTCCGCACGGCTTCAACAACCAACTCTCAATCCTGGACAAGTAAGATCAAAAGTTAAACTATCGAGCCCTCATCAACACACTCCTTGCGGATGAATTCAACTGCACTCTTTGCAGGAATCTCCTAGCTCAGACAGAGAAACAGTTGAAACTTATTCTCTCCTCTCAGACTTCAGTTTAAACCCTGAAATCACATGCACACAATATTCAAAGCAAATGCATAACCAGAAAAACAAACATTCATGAGCACATAAACAATCTACACAGAGAAACAACACCAGCCATGAACTTGAATCAGAACTTTCTTCTATTAATTCAAATGTCTGTACATGGGTGTTCTTCACAGTTTTCTCTGTTTTCTCTTCTCTTCTGAATGCTGCTTATGGCTAATGTTACAATGATACAATGAGGGTGTCTATATCTGTTTAACCTCCTTCCATCTAAGACTGTCTAATCTGGAAATAAAATCCTATCTACCTGCATTAAATCTATTAAATGCCTCCTATCTATTTCAGACAAGAGCGTATGGCTCGAGGTCTAATACAACATACAAAAGGTGCTCCTTCATAAAGGATTCATTAAAGACTTGCGCTACAATCCCAAAGCACGTTTCAAAATTTGGGTTTGTTTCTCCAGCTGTTCTTCGCTTGATGTGTTGGCTCGCTTGCTGAGTCGGCGATGCTCCTGCATCATACTCATCGGCTTGAAAACTTTCATGGGCTCCTATCCATGAACTCCTGCACGGTCTGTCCATGCTTTTGGATAACTGCTTCTGTCTCCCAGCTGGCATCTTCCACTGGGTGATTCTTCCATTTCACCAGATACTCGAAGTATTGCTTCCGTCTAGTTCTTTTGCTTACTCTCTTGTCAAGTATACGCTCCATCTGTGGCCTTTCTGCAATCGGCATCTGCTTCTGCCACTGGATCTTTGGTTTTTCATCACTTCGAGTTCCTGCTTCTTTAGTATTATAGGGATATAAGTCTGAGACATTGAATGTCGGAGATATTCCGATCTCATCTGGCAATTCAATCTCATAAGCGTTTTCTCCCAATTTCTTTAGGACTCTGCATGGCCCAATTTTCTTCATTTTCAGCTTGTTGTATGTTCCCCTTGGGAACCTTTCCTTCCTCAGATGTGCCAGAACTAGATCACCAACTTCGAATTGAAGTTGTCTCCGATGCTGATCTGCTCTGCGTTTATATTTCTGGTTCGACTCCAGCAATCGCTGCTTCACTTTGCTGTGAAGTTCTTCCATCGCCTCTGTGAATTCTTCAGCGCTTGCGCTCTTTGTCATTATCTGCTCTGAATCCCTGAGTTCAAATATTCCTCTTGGTTGTTTTCCATATACAATCTCAAATGGACTTTTTCCTGTGCTTCTGTTCACTGATTCGTTGTAAGCAAACTCTGCATGTGGCAACACATTGTCCCAGCTGCTGTGGTGCTCTGTCACTAGGCTTCTGAGTAAATCTCCTAGGCTTCTATTCACCACCTCTGTTTGCCCATGTGTCTGTGGATGATAGGCTGAACTAAACATTAAGTTAGTTACCATTTTCTTCCAGAGTGTCCTCCAGAAATGTCCAATGAACTTTGTATCTCTGTCTGATACTATGCTTCTGGGTAAACCATGAAGTCTAATGATCTCCTTGAAGAACAAATTTGCGATATGAGTCGCATCGCTGGTCTTCTGGCATGGAATAAAATGTGCCATTTTAGAAAACCTGTCCACCACCACAAAGATCGAATCATATCCTCTTTGCGTCTTCGGCAATCCTAATACAAAATCCATGTTGATTTAATCCCACGGCCTCTCAGGTATGGGTAAGGATTGATGGAATCTCGCATTCTTCTTTCTACTTTTCGAATGCTGGAAAATTCTGCACCTGTCAACAAACTTCTTGACATCTGTTTGCATCTTCGTCCAGAAGTATGCTTCTCTCAGCTTCGCAAATGTCTTGTCATGGACAAAATGCCCTGCTAATCCACCATTGTGCTTTTCTTTTAGCAGATTCTCCCTCATGGAGCAATTTGGAATGCATAACTGATTTCCTATGAACAACAGTCCATTCTAGATCATGTAATCCATCCACGGGCTTCTGTCTCTGAGAACTGGATTCTCAGTTGCCTCGTATGCCTCTGCAAAATCTTCATCACCTGCATACATGTCTCTAAGGTTTTCAAAACCCAATGTTTTGACTCTGAACTCCTGCAGCAACAAACACTTCCTGCTCAAAGCATCAGCCACTTTGTTAGCAGACCCTGAAATGTGTTTAATTACAAATGTAAAATTCTGCATATACTCTACCCATTTTGCATGTTTCTGATTCAACTTCTCTTGTTGAGTCACAAACTGTAATGCACGATTATCACTATACAATACAAACTCCTTTGGGATCAAGTAATGCCTCCACTTCTTTAACGCCTGTATGATAGCATAAAACTCTTTATCATACGTGGAGTACTTCACCTTTGCCTCATCCAGCTTCTCGCTGAAGTATGCAATTGGTCTGTCCTCCTGGCTCAAGACCGTTCCTATGGCAAATCCACTTGCATCACATTTCACCTGAAATGTCTTCATGAAATCCGGCAACACCAACACCGGTTGTTCAGTGATCTTCCGCTTCAACAAATTGAATCTCTTTTCTGCCTCTTCAGTCCAATGAAAATATTTATGTCTTTTCTTGACTGTGTCCATCATTGCTGCGCTAATTCCACTGAAATTCTTGATGAATTTTCTGTAGAAACTAGCTAATCCATGAAAACTTCTCACCTCGAAAACATTTCTTGGTGATGGCCAATTTTTAATCACCTCCACTTTACTTGGATCCATCTTCAATTCATTTGCCGATATGACAAATCCCAAGTAAATGAGTTATGTCTTCATAAATGAAGATTTTCTCATGTTGATCAACAACTTCTCTTGCTGTAGTTTCCTCATTACTGCAGCTAAATGCTTCAGATGTTCTTCTTTTGTTTTGCTAAAAATCAATATGTCATCTAAATAAACAATGAAAAACTTACCAATGAATTCCTTCAGCACTTCATTCATCAGCCTCATGAATGTACTCAGTGCATTCGTCAAACCAAACGGCATGACTAGCCATTCGTACAACCCTTCATTGGTTTTGAAGGTTGTCTTCCATTCATCGCCTTCCCTCATGCGAATCTGATGGTATCCGCTTTTCAAATCAACTTTTGAAAAAAATTGTGCTCCACTTAAATAGTCCATCAAGTCATCCATTTGCGGCAATGGAAACCTGTACCTGATGGTTATCTTGTTGATGGCTCTGGAATCTGTACACATTCTCCAACCTCCATCCTTCTTTGGACTCAGTACTGTTGGAACGAAACACGGACTTAAACTCTCCCTGACCAGTCCTTTATCCAGCAACTCATGTACTTGCCTTTTGACCTCTTCGTTCTCCTGCGGCGTCAAACTGTACGTTGCTTTGTTCGGTAAACTGGCTCCTGGTACGAGGTATATATGATTGCTCACGCTCCTCATCGGCGGCAACGAATGAGGTAATCCGTCTACCAATATATCAGCGAACTCTTCCAACAGTTCCTGAATTTCCTCCGGTAGATCATCCACTCTTTTGCTGGTCAAAACAACTTTCGGTTTTCTGACCACAAAGAATTGTGGATATTCCTTCTTCTTAACTTCTGCCAGAAGTTCCTTCCCACTCATGAGAAGTACCCTGTTGTTCACTTCCGGTTTCACATCCTTGTCTTTTATCGAAAGTAACATATGTGTTCTCTCATTCTTCTCTAAAGTGTACGTATTCATCTTCCCATCATGAATTACGTTCCTGTCATATTGCCATGGTCTGCCTAGCAATAAATGACATACATCCATAGGAATAACATCACAGAGAATTTTATCATTATATCCTCCTATCTTGATGTCCACTAAGCATTGTTTAGTGACACTCACCTGATGTCCCTTCTATAGTCATGATACTTTGTATGGACTCGGGTGATCAGTCATCTCCAGCTCTAGTTTCTCCACCATCTCAGTTGAAACGAGATTATCGATGCTTCCGCTGTCCACAATGACCTTGCATTTCCTGTCTTTGGTCTTGCATGCGGTTCTGAATAGTTTGCTTCTCTGAGTTGTGTCCTCCACCTCCTTCTCGGGTGTTAAGAGAACTTTACGCATCATCGATGACCTTCCGTCTTCTGCGTCTTCTGCTTCAGCAGCTTGCCTCTGTGCCTCGGTGATGTGAGCTTCACCTCCATCTTTCTTTATGTCTGGACAGTCAACTGCCTTGTGTCCATTCTTCCCACATGTGTAGCATGTGATGATTCCTCCTCTGCCTCTTCCTCTACCTCTGGTACAAGGAAAAGTGTTATTATCAGCGTATCCTCCGCTCTGTTCTGTCTGCTACCTTTGTTGTTCAGCGTGCTGGCCTCGCTGAGAACTTCCACCTCTTTCCATTCTGGTTTGAGGCTTCTTCCATTCATCCTTAGATTTCTGGAACTTATCTTGGGCAATTGATTTTCCTCTTGGTTGGCTCTTGCCTCAGCCTCACTGTGCTGGCTTACGGCTTACCTCTGTGCCTCAGCGATGTGAGCTTCACCTCCATCTTTCTTTCTGTCTGGACAATCAATTGCCTTGTGTCCATTCTTCCCACATGTGTAGCATGTGATGATTCCTCCTCTGCCTCTTCCTCTACCTCTGGTACGAGGAAAAGTGTTATTATCAGCGTATCCTCCGCTCTGTTCTGTCTGCTGCCTTTGTTGTTCAGTGTACTGGCTTCGCTGGGAACTTCCACCTCTTTCCATTCTGGTCTGAGGCTTCTTCCAGTCATCCTTAGATTTCTGGAACTTATCTTGGGCAACTGATTTTCCTCTTGGCTGGCTCTTGCCTCGGCCTCACTGTGCTGGCTTACGGCTTAGCTTTTCTTCAGCTTTCAACGCCATCTGATACGCATCCTCCACCGTTCTAATGGTTGTCATACTCATCTCATCTTGGATATTGTATCTTAAGCCATTCATATATCTGGCAACTTTTTCATCATCGCTCTCCCGATGACCTACTCTGATATTGAGCTTATAAAATTCTTCAGTGTATTCCTTCACTGTCATCAGCTTCTGTCTCAGGTTATGCATTCTCCTGAACAGTGTGATCTGATAATCCCTTGGGATGAACTTTTCCTTCATCTTCGCAATCATTTGATCCCAGCTTTTGATCTTTTGCTTGCCTTTGGAACGTCTATCAGCCTGAAGCTCGTCCCACCATAATGTTGTGTGTCCCTTCAATTTGGTGACAGCATGTCTGACCTTTTAATCCTCTTCGTTATCCTCATAATCGAAGTAGGTGTCAAAAGCTCTAATCCAATCCAATAGTTCTTTTGCATCCAGACTTCCTTCATAGACTGGAATGTCCATTTTTGTCTTCGAACTCATCCGAGCGATAGCCTTAATTAACCACTCATTGGCTGCATCTTTAGTTGCAACTTCTCCCTGTTGTTCGGCTTCAACTTCGCCTTCGGAGTCACTTATATCTCCAGCATTTGTTGTGCGTCTCTGCGCTTCTTCCATATCTTCCAATCTCGCTCTAAGATCGCGTATTTGTCTTTCCATCTCTGGATTTCCTGCTGGCCTACCTCTTCTTCGTACATCCCTGTCCTCTGGATCAGGCGATTGTCTTTCCCTTCTGGGCGGCATGGCGAAATCTTCTTTTCTCCTCTGCTACAGAAAATAGAGAAGTTTCCCTCGCTCTAATACCACTTGACACAGACACTCCCCCAGCGCACGTCCGCTTCCACCAGGACCTTCTCTTTCCTCGGCCTGAAGAGCTCAAGTGCTCCTCAAATCCCTTATCGGGACTTTTCCGCACCCACAGAATGATCACCTGACGATATCCTTTTGCCTATCGGAGAATCGAACCTCGCAAGATTGCGAGTCCTGTATTCGGAACTCAAAATCCCCGAAACCCGATGGATATTCCCTTCACGATTTCCCTACTTCGGTCGGGATTGTTCCTATCGGAAAATCAGCTTTTGCGAGATTGTAAACAACTCGCCTCAGAAATCTCTGATTCCCGATCCTCGATACCGCCTCTCTCCAATCCTTAGCTCTCCTTGGCTAATCCCTTTTCACATGTGACCTCTCGGTCCATGAGAGAAAGCCCCTTTTCTCTATCGGAACTTCGGAGTTCGTGAATTTTCAATGCGAAGAATTCACGCCCCTGGGATCTTCGATGCCACCTGTCCCCCTTTTCTGCACTCTTGGGCCCACACGCTAATCGATGGTTGCCACGATATCGCCTCTCGCGACCTCGTAAACCTGGACGCAAATTTTTGTGGCTCCAACTCGCGAACGTTCGAGCTCACGATATGTCGATGCCACATGTCCTCCACTCAACATTATGGCTGCGTGGTTATCATGTTTCGGAGTTTCGGAACTCCTCCTGCAATGATTCTCACGACACCGAGAACCCCGAAATGCCGAACCCCGACTCTTCCAGATCCTTGGACACGCGTCTTGCAAATCAACGGCTCCTACTGTGTCAGGAAATCGCAAATCGCGATGTCAACATACAAGGCCCCTGTCTCCGGAAACCCGATGCTCCGATCCACGATCCTTGGGATCTCTTGCCACGTGTCCCCGCTGAAATCAACGGTTGAGGGTCCTTCGGGAAATCGCGGATCACGATTTCTTTCTACAAGAGTTCCACAACCATAGAAATCCCGATATCCCGAACTCCGAATCTCCGGGATCTTCTCTGCTCCTCCAGGCTTAAACCCTGCGCAACTTTTCCGAGATCTAACGGCCTATGGGATTTCGCTGTTTCCTTCGGTGAATCCTAGCCGTCGATTCCTCCTCCTTTGGAGATTTCTCGAAAATGGCTAAGTATTCCTTCTCGCACTTTGTCCTTCAGCCTGCGCTTGTAGCTCCTGCTCGAACCTTCCTCCACATAAAACTCATGCGCTCTACTTTCGACAATATCTCGGAAGTGCTAAACCTCCTGAGATTTTCCACTCTGACTCCTTCAGAGGGATTTGCGCACACTACTTGCGCTCGGCATTCAACAACTTCCCATGTGTTGAATCCTTCAGACTCTGCGCAACTCCTGTAGCAACAGTCTTTAGCTTCCTTTTCTCAGATTAACAACTGAGACTTCTCCTTCTGCCTGTGCACTCTCCGCACGGCTTCAACAAGCAACTCTCAATCCTGGACAAGTAAGATCAAAAGTTAAACTATCGAGCCCTCATCAACGCACTCCTTGCGGATGAATTCAACTGCACTCTTTGCAGGAATCTCCTGGCTCAGACAGAGAAACAATTGAAACTTATTCACTCCTCTCAGACTTCAGTTTAAACCCTGAAATAACATGCACAGCATATTCAAAGCAAATGTATAACCAGAAAAACAAACATTCATGAGCACATAAACAATCTACACAGAGAAACAACACCAGCCATGAACTTGAATCAGAACTTTCTTCTATTAATTCAAATGTCTGTACATGGGTGTTCTTCACAGTTTTCTCTGTTTTCTCTTCTCTTCTGAATGCTGCTTATGGATATTGTTACAATGATACAATTGGGGTGTCTATATCTATTTTCCCTCCTTCCATCTAAGACTGTCTAATCTGGAAATAAAATCCTATCTACCTGCATTAAATCTATTAAATGCCTCCTATCTATTTCAGACAAGAGCGTATGGCTCGAGGTCTGATACAACATACAAAAGGCGCTCCTTCATAAAGGATTCATTAAAGACTTGTGCTACAATCCCAAAGCACGTTTCAAAATTTGGGTTTGTTTCTCCAGTTGTTCTCCGCTTGATGTGCTGGCTCGCTTGCTGAGTCGGCGATGCTCCTGCATCATATTACTATCATACTAACCATTGGTCAAAATTAAATTCAAAGTATCAGGTTGATTGAGGTTGAGATTTTTGAGTTTACTTACATTCCCTCACTCGGATTTATGTCAAGAAAGCATATTGTCTTAGTATAGGGGACAAGTTGAAGAGAATACTTGTCATCTTGAGTGAAGGAGACTAGGAAGAAAAGAAACAACACTCATTCTCGAGGACAAGACTCCATGTTCCAGGTTTGATTGATTAAATTGATAAGATTCCAATTTGCACATATCAAGTTTGATAATTGTTACACTACAAGTAAACATTATAGTTGTGATATAAATCTTTGAAAAAATCTATTATTGTTAGATACAATGAATACTTGGTAGCATGTGAGCACTATTGATATAAATGCTTATTGTAATTATTTACTACATATAACTAACATCTTGATCTGTATTATTTTCAGAACGGAATGAAGACAGAAATATAACTGAGATATAACAATGAAATACACGAAAATATAAAAGAGAACATAGAAATACAGTGAAATCCAACTTCTATTACTAAATAAGATAGAAAAGCATTGTAGAACACAAACTGGTATAATAGGGTAGCCTATCTCTGAAAGGAAAGAGATGTTGGATATGCTTCATTCCATTTCCTGTTAAAGGGCCTCCTTCACCTCAATTATATATGAGAGAGTGAGAGGAAAACAATTCCCATGATGCATGTCGCATAAATTGGACTAAGTTTATAAAATTCCATAGGCATATAAAACACTAGGACTTCTCGAGCAGTCACCCATCCGAGTACTACTCTAGCCTGGGCATGCTTAACTACAGAGTTCTAATGGGATCCGGTGCATTAACACTATCTTGTAGGCATGTACATAAGACCACTAGAAAATCATTACATGATGTTTGTAATTAACAAATAAAGATGGCATTACATTCCATTCCCCATCAAAATGGTGAATATCATGGTTTATCAAAACCACAGGCTCAAAATGGTGATTTAGTGGAAAAGTTGGATGGCCACCGAGATCCAACTGGATCATTCCTCCCCCATTGCATCAAGTTCCCATGGGAGATGGGGAGACTTCTACTAAATATGAATCTTGGTGCATTGCTTGCCTTGCTGAAGAAGTTATTCTTCTTAGCTTGTTGAAGGTTTGTTAATGTTTAATCCATTATTATAGATATTTTCATTTCATTAGATAACAATAGCATAATCCAAGATCACTGAGAAATACACAATCACAAGAGACATAGCATTTATCCTGGGAAACCCTCTAGGGGAACAAAACCCAGCAAAACTTCCTTAATATAGATAGCCAATACAATGCCAAGAGATCTCTATGCTAAAACAGAAATTCCTCTCCAAGATATGCGCCATTCTCTCTCTCCTTTGTCGGTAACAAATCAAAACTTGTCTCTCAAACTGAGCAAGTGATTTGTGATCAAATGAAGCGCTAGCCTCCTTTATTTATACAAGTTTTGGCATGTGTGAAGTGTCTCTTCACTGGCAGGGTCGACTTCTCAATCTGGGTGGGTAAACCCACCTTTATTATATTTCTGGGTCTCTTAATTAACTACTGGGTCCGACTTCTTATTCTTCCTATTACAATTTTCTTTTGACCAATCCGCAAAAAGGATTTGGTCCTATTACAATATCCGACATGATCAATCCAT
>SNQJ01S0028129.1:95649-116292 GCA_010110895.2 Picea sitchensis | reverse complement strand
CTTCCCTTTGTTAGAATTTAGGGAAAATTGAAAAACAAAATGCTTTTAAAATTTTCTGTTCACTAGATCAGCATAAAGAAGTAGACATACAAACAGATCTGAAGCAAATAAAAATTTCTGAGTATGAAAAATTAACTTTTAGCTTACCTCCTTATTCAATGATAGATATACCTGTCACATGTGTGGATGTAAGCCTCTGTAAGTATGCTCAGACTTAGTTTAGGTTCATGGATCAAACCTCTAGGGTTTGATTTCTGTCAAAGAGAACTGTGGGACAGTTTTTCCATGGATGGAAACCCTCAAAGAAAACAGCAATAAAACCTCCGACTTAACAGCAATAACCCCAGTAGAAAAAAACCCTCCAATAAACAGTGATTAGACACAGGGAGATATCTGGACAGGTAAGCAAAACCTCCACTAGAAAACAGCAAACACCCTCACTCAGAAATCTGGACAGTAAACTGAGAAACCCCCACAGGGGACTCAAAACTCTACAAGGCAGCAAGAGGGAAGCTTAAACAACAAAGGAGAGGGCCCAGAATGAGGCCGCGGCACCTCCACACAGGTCCATGGCCCTAAAGAAGGAACCGGCACCCACAGAACAGGCCCGGCAGCTTAAAGGGAGGCAGTTCTGGTGCAAGAGACAGGTCCGGCAGCCCTTAAGGCTTAGAGGCATCTCACAACTCAGAGGAAACAAATCCAACAACCCTCAGCATACTCCAAAGAAGAACCTTCCAGCCAGCAAGGAAAACGCAGATCTGTAACTGATAATCAAAGGGAAGGCCGCACCAACAAGAGGGAAGAGTCACTGAGGTAGCCGCAGCAAGTAGGGAGATGAGAGAGTGAGTGTGAGTGTAAAAATGCAATAGGGTAGGGTCTAATTTATAGTTAGGGAGAGGGGTTAGGGTAATTAGGATTATAACTAATTATTGACATTTAATTAATATAAATATTAATTAATATGTCAATTAATATTTAATTAATACCCTAATTACATAAAAACCCCAATCACATAAAATAAATCCCAGTCACAAAACCCAATCACATAAACCAAGAGGGAAAGCAAACCAACAAGGGGGTACCTGACAAGATAAAGTCAAGGGGGATTCCTTAATGGCAAAACATGTCCACATGAGTCTCATAGTGACCTATAAACTTTATCATCACTGCATAAGGGGGTACATCAACAATGTGGTCATGTCTATCTTCATAGACTCTCCTAGGTCTCATGGACCATCTCGGGAGAGAGGAAGAGGATCACACATCAACACATCAACACATCTTGGTATTACATCAAGATCTACCTAGTCAAAGGCCAGGTTGCCCCATAACACATTTGGGGGCCCTAGAACATATCTAGGGTCTTATCCACCAAGGTACAAGACCAAGGATCAACCCATGCATTAAGCAAGGGTTCCTTGGAACACATCCAGAGGCCCTAGACACATCTAGGGACTTATATCAACCACCAAGGAACACATCCAAGGATCAATCCAAGCATTGGACAAGGATTCTTTGGAACACATCCAGGGGCCCTAGAACACATCTAGGGTCATACTGCTTGGTCCTAGACTAGGAACCCTAAGCATCTACTGGGGGCCCTCACAAGGGTCTTTTTCCATGGCTCTAACTGCTTGGTCTCATACCAAGAAACCTCAAGAGTGTGTTGGGGGCCCTAGTTCACAGCTAGGGTCTTATGCCATCTTTCAGGAGAATGGCTCTTGCAACTGCACTAATTTCAACAGCCTTGGGTTGCTTCCAGATCAAGTCTTTCATTTCAAATTCTGCTGAAAGCTCCCTCTTAGTCTGAGCTATCAAGTTTTCCTCTCCAGTGAGGAACAAATCATCCACATATAAGACTAAGATAACCGGATGATTCTATACAATCTTTATATAAAGATTGGGATCTGCTATGCTCTTGGTGAACCCAAGACTCTATAGGAAGCTGTCAATTCTCCCATACCAAGCTCTTGGAGCTTGCTTCAATCCATACAAGGCTTTCTTGAGTTTGCACACATGAGATTCTTTCCCATGGATCACGAACCCTTTAGGATGTTCGATTTACACCTCTTGCTCAACTTCACCGTTAAGAAAAGTAGTCTTAACATCCATTTGGTGAAGTTTCCAACCAAAAACTGTGACAAGAGAGAAAATAATCCTAATGGAAGTATATCTGGAAACATGAGCAAAGATCTCGTCATAGTCAATTCCTTCTTTCTGAGAGAAGCCACGAGCCACAATCTAGCCTTGAATTTTTCAACATTGCCATCTGCTGTATGCTTTATTTTATAAAGCCATTTGGAGGTTACCACTGATTTTCCATGAGGTCTTGGGACCACTGCCCATACATCATTCTTTAGAAATGAATCATATTCTTCTATCATAGCATCTTTCCACACTTGATGTTTGGAGGCTTCTTCAAAGGTGGAAGGTTCTAAATCAATCACAAGATTCAATTTAGCTATTAGGTCGGAGTACTTATTTGGTTTCTTGCTTTCTCTGAAAGTGCCTTTAGGTGCTAAATGCTTTTTTGCTTCCTTTAGAATTTCCCGGCACTAGGTTGGTTTCCTTTTAACATGAGACTTCTCTAAAGGAAACTCAATAGTATCCCTTATGGGATCCACTAAAGGTTCTGAGGTCTCTTCCCTCTGCTCATCTGGAAAAGGTGAATCTGAAGGTTCATGAGATGGAGCTTCCTGCTCCTCTGTATCACATGGAAGTTCTTTGACACGACGAAAAGATGTTTCTTCATGAAAAGTCACATCTTTGTTGACCTCAATGAACTTTTGACCTAGGATATAAATTCTGTAAGCCTTTGAGGTTTCATTGTATCCCACAAAAGTTCCTTTCTTTCCGGAGGGCTCTAGCTTAGTTCTCTTTTATTTTGGAATATGAATATAGACTGGACTGCCAAAGATTCTTAAGTGATCAACTGATGGCTTTATACCGGTGAAAACTTCTTCTGGAGTTTTCTCTTCAAGGGCTTTGTGAGGACACCTGTTCTGAATGTAGACTACAGTACTTGCAACTTCGACCCAAAGAGATAATGGTAAATTCTGATCATACAGCATGGCTCTGGTTGCTTCACAGGTTGGTCTGTTCTTTCTTTTTGCAACCCCATTCCGCTGGGGATTATAAGGCACAGTCAGCTCCCTCTTAATCCTGGAAGCCCGACAAAGTTCACCATACTTGTAGGAGTCAAATTCTTTACCATTGTCAGTTCTGAAAACTCGGATGTGTCTACTTGTCTGATTTTCAACAAGATTCTTGAAATCTTGAAATCTGCTGAAAGATTCATCTTTAGTCTTTAAAAAATAAATCCAAGTTTTACGAGAACAATCATCAATAAAAAAGATATAGTAAATACAACCATTCATAGATGGAGCATTCATAGGTCCACAAAGATCATAATGAATTAGATGTAAAATGCCATTAGATTTTCTATTGCTGTGAGGATATGCTTTCTTTGTATTCTTACTGAGAGCACAACCTCTACAAACACTATCATGTTCAAATGAAAACATTGGCATACCTGTTACCATCTTTTGCAAACCTGGAAGTGTGTTGTAGTTGAGATGTCCAAGTCTTCTGTGCCAGAGCTCGCAGGGGTTTATCATCTCGTGAGCTAGTGCTTGAACAACTTGACCTGTGATTTTGTAGAGTCCACTCTCACGAGTTCCAATAGTCATGGTAGTGCTCAAATCTCCATTTGAGGGCCACACGAAAGCCTTCCCTTTGGTGAATGCTATTGAGTATCCTTTGCTTTCTAACATTGCAACTGAGATTAGATTTTTGTTTAAACCAAGAACATAAAGAATTTCATCAATATGAAATATATTAACTGATTGAAGCTGCAAAGAGGCAGATCCAAACCCCTTTATGTCATAAGTACCATCATCACCCAGTTCTACTTTTACATTGAACTTCTTATCTCGATAGTTTGCAAGATTCTGTTTGAAACCTGTCATATGTTTGGAGGCACCACTGTCCATTAACCAAACCTCCTCCGACTTGGTTATAGTGCCAGAAAGAGTTGAGATGAGATAATATTCTTGGTGTTGTTCTTGCTGTTTGGTGGCTGCCCTAGTTCTTCTTCTTCGAGGTTCCTGTTGAGGCTCAACTTCTTCAGTGGCAACTGAGGCATGAAACTTACCTTTTCTTCTCTGCTGAGAGGGAGGGTTCTTGTAATCTTTTGCATAATGTCCTAGCTTATTGCAATTAAAACATCTTACTTTAGATAAATGAGGATTAAGGTGAGATAACTTACCTTGAGGTTTCTTACCTTTGCCTTTAGGTTGAGGAAACTTCTTCCATTTCTTGGCTTTAACTGAAAGGGCATGATCTCTTAGAATTGAATGCTCATTTCTACTTTTGAGTCTTCTTTCTTCTTCTAAGCAGTCATGCAATAATCTTTCGAAGTTACGTTGAGCTTCTCTTCCATTGACTGAAGCAAGAAAGATTCCCCATGACTCGGGGAGTCCATCAGCTGCAGTTTGCACAAGGTCATCATCATCCACAACAACTCCTATTACTGTAAGGTGATCTTTGGTTTGAGCAATCTTGGAGAAGAAGGCAACAATGGTTTCATCCTTTCCCATCCTTAATGTACGTAGTTGTTTCTTCAATATTCTCTTTTGAGTTGGAGCCTTCTTTTCATAGAGATTTTCTAGGGCATCAAAGCAATCTTTGGCAGTCCTTAGATGACCAATGATGGGCATCATGCTGTCCTTAACTGAGTCAAAAATGACTCTTTTAGCTTTGACCTGTCTCTTCTTGTATGTTGCCCTCCCAGTATTTGAAGTGGGTTCTTCTATTACCCTAGCAACCAACTCATCCAAGTCACTCTCTTCTAGGATGTTGAGTATCCTACACTTCCAAGCATTGAAGTTGGAGGCCCCTTCAAGTCTATCTTCAGCTTTGACTGAAGAAGAGGCCATGCTGAGTTCTGGATCAAATTATGAAGATGATATGCTGCTGATTTGCAAAACAAACCCTAAAGAATGGGTCTACGCAGGCTCAAGTCTGCAATCCTTGAGCTCTTTTCACGCACTAAGTTCTGATACCATGTTATAATTAGGGAAAATTGAAAAAAAAAATGCTTTTAAAATTTTATGTTCACTAGATCAGCATAAAGAAGTAGACATACAAACAGATCTGAAGCAAATAAAATTTTTTGAGTATGAAAAATTAACTTTTAGCTTACCTCCTGATTCAATGATAGATGTACCTGTCACATGTGTGGATGTAAGCCTCTGTAAGTATGCTCAGACTTAGTTTAGGTTAATGGATCAAACCTCTAGGGTTTGATCTTTGTCAAAGAGAACTGTGGGACAATTTTGCCATGGATGGAAACCCTCAAAGAAAACAACAATAAAACCTCTGACTTAACAACAATAACCCCAGTAGAAAAAAACCCTCGAATAAATAGTGATTAGGCACAGGGAGAGATCTGGACAGGTAAGCAAAACCTCCACTAGAAAACAACAAAAACCCTCACTCAGAAATCTGGATAGTAAACTGAGAAACCTCGACAGGGGACTCAACACTCCACACGACAGCAAGAGGGAAGCTTAAACAACAAAGGAGAGGGCCCAAAATGAGGCCGCGACACCTCCACACAGGTCTGTGGCCCTAAAGAACGAACCGACACCCACCGAATAGGCCCGACAACTTAAAGGGAGGCAACTCTGGTGCAAGAGATAGGTCCGACAGTCCTTAGAGGCATCTCACAGCTCAGAGGAAACAAAACCAACAACCCTCAACATACTCCAAAGAAGAACCTTCCAGCGAGCAAGGAAAACGCAGATCTGTAACTGATAATCAAAGGGAAGGCCGCACCAAAAAGAGGGAAGAGTCAATGAGGTAGCCGCAACAAGTAGGGAGATGAGAGAGTGAGTGTGAGTGTAAAAATGCAATAGGGTAGGGTCTAATTTATAGTTAGGGTAATTAGGATTATAATTAATTATTGACATTTAATTAATACACATATTAATTAATATGTCAATTAATATTTAATTAAAACCCTAATTACATAAAGACCCCAATCACACAAAATAAACCCCAATCACAAAACCCAATCACATAAGCCAAGAGGGAAAGCAAACCAACAAGGGGGTACTTGATAAGATAAAGTCAAGGGGGGTTCCTTAATGGAAAAACATGTCCACATGAGTCTCATAGTGACCTATAAACTTTATCATCATTGGGTAAGGGGTTACATCAACAATGTGGTCATGTCCATCTTCATAGACTCTCCTAGGTCTCATGGACCATCCCGAGAGAGAGAAAGATGATCACACATCAACACATCTTGGTATTACACCAAGATCTACCTGGTCAAAGGCCAGGTTGCCCCAGAACACATTTGGGGGCCCTAGAACATATCTAGGGTCTTATCCACCAAGGTACAAGACCAAGGATCAACCCATGCATTAAGCAAGGGTTCCTTGGAACACATCCAGGGGCCCTAGACACATCTAGGGACTTATATCAACCACCAAGGAACACATCCAAGGATCAATCCAAGCACTGGGCAAGGATTCCTTGGAACACATCCAGGGGCCCTAGAACACATCTAGGGTCTTACTGCTTGGTCCTAGACCAAGAACCCCAGTCATCTACTGGGGGCCCTCACAAGGGTCTTTTTCCATGGCTCTCACTGCTTGGTCTCATACCAAGAAACCCCAGGAGTGTGCTGGGGCCCCTAGTTAACAGCTAGGGTCTTATGCCATCTTCCAGGAGAATGGCTCTTGCAACTGCACTAATTTCAACACCCTTCTTGGGTTGCTTCCAGATCAAAGCATAATTTGAAGATGCCACTTCCTCATAGGATAATATGTCGTATTGCTTATTTGGTTTTGGAAACAATAACTAGGTGCTCCCAAAACATACTTTACTAAAAAAGGCAATTTTCTTTTGCTATGAATAGAGTGTCATATATTTGATGCCGATGGAGGAGATTGATTCTTGAGGTTGCTTTTGTCGACCTATTGAATCTTCCACACGAACTTGTCAACACAGTTTTGCAGTAAGGTGTCTTAATCAGTATTATTATGATTTATCTACCTTGCCTCAACGTACCACAAATTGGAAGTATGAGTCGCTATGAGTTGGATTTGTGGGCCAAGAAAAAAGTGCCTAGGACTGATTTAAAGGGGTGTTTTGCCCCATTTCAATCACTATTTTTTGTAAAAACCCTAGCAGAGAAGCATTTTGGTAAATACATTTTGATGAAATAGAACGAAAAAACTACAGTTTATGGTTACTTTTGAATCTATGGTGTACACTATATTCTTGACACTTGTGTGTTTGGTCATGAATGTCTTTTGAAATTTTCTAAATATTCAAACAATGTACATTTTATGTCTATATCATGATATATTATTTTTGTAATTAAAAAATAAATTATATATGCTTTTATGCAATGCATTGGGCACTTCTGATGTATAACATACATTTCTGAATGAAATAGTAATTCTATGATTATTTCCTTGAATATATTCCATAAATGTTAAGAAGCATGCCTTGGGTTTCCCTTCAAGGTTTTCCTGGGAAAATATATACTTTTTTCGAGAAAAAAATTGTAGAAATATTATTTCATTCAGAAATGTATGTTATACATCAAAAGTGCCCAATGCATTGCATAAAAGCTCATTTTTTGTCCTCAAAGAAAAAGACAGGAGTCTTCCTACCATAAAGAGAGTCTCTTATTCTATTCTATTCAACTACCATCCTCCAAATGCATAACCTTTTCAGGTTTTTAAAAATATAAAAAATCAGTACTCTGATTTTACTCCAAATTTGTTTGATTCACATTTGGTAAAAGTTTGAGCCTGTTATGAAATTGTCCTCCTTCAGCTGAAAGAGAGTTAGTCAAATAGTGACTTGGACTAAGACACAGGACAGACTCTGCAGGGGCCCGTGTCAGTATCCTGTATGTTGGGCACATGACATGCTAGGGCATGTGCATTAAAACAAGACATATGTCGGACACGTGCCCTAAATGTGTCTCGATGTGTCAGACACCAAAGTGCGAAAATAGATCTGCGAGAGGCTTAAAAAGTGGTTTTTACTTCATTTTTGTCACTTTCAGTTGTAGATAAAAGGCTCTCAGTGTCTAACATTGTGTAGGTGAAGGATGGTGGGCCTTCATGCAGATTCCCTCCTCACATGGATAGAGAGATTTCACAGGGGAGGAAGGAAGCATTAAGAAGGATATATAGGGACAGAGCATCCCTTAATGAGGTTGAGGAGGGCTTCGTAGATTTTGCCATTGGCACTGGGAGATTTGAAGGTTATGATGTGCTTGGAGACAAGGCGGGTAAGAAGCCTTATGCTTGGTGGAGAACTCATGGGGTAGCATGCCCTATTTTACAACAGTTAGCCATGAGGCTCCTCTTTCAGGTTACTTCATCCTCTTGTTGCAAGAGAATTTGTACAGTTTGAAGAAGAGTAGGTTTGAGCAGTCCAAAGAAGAAACAATGGTATATGTGCACTCCAACCTCCATCTTATTTAAGGGAAGGGAGGAGTGGTTGAAGGGAAAGACAAAGATGTGGGATGTGTTTCCTGATGATATGGGTTTGGATAACAGTGTTGAGTTGGCATTAGCCAACTTGGATCTTAATGAACTAGTGCTAGAGCTGATAACTTTTGATGATGGCGATCCTGTTGAGGGGTCATCCTCCACACTAGTAGATGTAGATCTTGGATTGTATGTAGTGGAGGGGGAGGCAGAGGAGGAGGGTGGATGAGAGAGCAGTGGCAGTGGTGGTGATTTTGATGACTCTGACATGGAGGACAACTACTGATAGTGACGAGCTATGAGATTCTTCCATCTATGGTTCTAGAATCCACCCTACATTGTATTTTCCATTGGCATTCCCAGCTATAATATTAGTGACTCGGTATCTATGTAATACATTTAGATTTTGATGACATCAAATGACTTAATGAGAAAATTGCAGTTTATGGTTCTAATTTCTAAACTTCTATTTTATGACATTTTTTCCAGGAAAAAATATTATATTCGACATTTCAGAGTTTGAAGTCAGAGTATACATTCAGATAGTCCTTGGTGGACTCATAAGCAAGGAGTCTATTACTGATCCTTTATAGTCTGCAAAGATAAAATAGTCCTATGACAACTTAGATACAACTTAGATACAATCTTCCTTCTGTGTGTTCAAATCACCTTAGCATTAGATCAATTGAAATTACAAAACAACACAAGGTGTTAAAAGACCCTTTCAACTTGTTCCGGCATCATCTGTAACTTAATATGATTATCTTTCCAAGGCTGAAAGGGTTGCCCGCCTCTAAATTTTTGTGTAGTTAAGGTACACTCTTGCAAAAGTAAAGCTTCTTTAGAAAGTTGGTCCTCTTTGGAATTAAATTCTCTATAAATATGCGTGAAAGAAATGAACTCCAAGGTACTTTTTACCTCCTTTACTCTATTCATAATTGGCATAAGACCCAAGTTTTCAATGTTGCTCTGTTGGTTGGCCCAGTCCATCAAGGGTTTTGAGTCTCCAAAATCTTGGAGATGCTTTAAACCTCTTTCTCTTGAAGTTTTCAACGACATCCATAAAGCATAAAATTCAGCACGATTGTTGGTCCCTTGCCCAACAGTATACTACAATAACAAGTAATATGAGGAATCAAAGTGGAATACAGCGCCTGCGCCACAGATACTTGGTGTTCCTTGACAAGCTCCATCAAAGTACCCCCATGCCTTTTCTTGATCTATAAATTGCATCTTTAAATTTATGGCAGTTTTCTCTTTAGGAGTCCTCCAATTACCTTCCATTGCCAATCTTATCTTATGTGCAACATTTGCGTGTGTTAGTACAAGGTCTTGGAAAATTATCTTGTTTCTTGCTAGCCAAATGCCATAGATGTACAAACAAGGAAGTGCCTTTCGAGATTGAAGGTTTTCACTGTTAGTCATATTGCCGATGAGCTTTTTGGAAGGAAGTTTTGAAACGTCCAACTAAAGGAAGTGCCTTGTAAGCACTGACAAAGTTGTTAGTTAACCAATCAAAAAGACAGTCCCCTAGAGTCATCTTGTCCGATTTATCCTTTCTAGGGGTGATTTGGATGAATTCACTCCAAATAGATCTAGAAAAGGAACAAGTCACAAACATGTGATCCACCAACTCTTCACTATTTTTACTCATTATGCATCTACTTAGTCCAACCCAGTTTCTCTTTTGACCATTGTCCCAAGTTCGAATTCTGTTTGCAAGAGCTAGCCACAAGATTTTTTTTTTTTAATGGGAATCCCAACTTCCATACAACTCTCCACCACCAAACCCTCTCTACAACCAAGTCTTCTTCTATTCTAGCTGTGTAACCTAGCTTATCTGTAAATTCCCCTGTACCCAGGTTCTTTGACCATTTGAACTGATCCTCCTCCTTTGATAATTTTATGGCACCGTGAGATAAAAGATTAACTTACTGACTCCATTCCACTGCCAACTCACCTTGCAGGTTTAACATATCTGCTGTCACCCAACCTTGTAGCCAGTGATTTCTTGCTAGATGTGAATCTGCCTCTCTTAAAAAATATATCCCCTGCTCCTGCAGGGCATCCAATAAAGCCTCTGATAGTTTAAAGTTACTTTTGCAGGCTATCGAAGGGTCCTCCCCTACCCTGACCTCGCTTCCATTCCCTATTTCCAGGGTGCCCATTTGCCAACTAAGGGGACAGCCCTTAACAAGCTTTTCCAAACAATAGAAGCACCATCAGAATGCTTTTTTTCCACTCTGAACCAATCTTCCATTGCCAATCCTTTTGAGTATTTTGTTTTCATAACTCTGCCCCATAAACCATCATCATAAACCAATCTCCAAAGACTTTTTGTTGCAAGGCTAAACTGAAGATATGCATATATTTCAAACCCAACCTCCTGCTTCTTTTGGGGTAGAAAGTCTTTTGGAGTAGTGGGATGCATTCCTTAACCCCTTTTCCAGTCCATAAAAAATTGAAACACTTTTTTCTGATTTTGTTTAGTATACCTTTGATGATCTGTGCTATAGACATCCAAAATATTGGGATGCTCTCTAGAATAGCCTTGACCAAAACTAATCTCCCACCACGTGACAACCATCTATTGCACCAAACTGAGATTCTAGCTTCAATTTTGTTAAATAACCATAACCATTCATCATATCTGTGGTCATTTGGTATTGAAATAAAACCAAGATATTTAACCCCTTGATCAATTTCACAAAAGTTCACTGGAAAAATAATTTCAGCCTGAGCCTTGACTTCATCTGCTAATTCATTAAACAGTAACGAGGTTTTTTTCATATTTAAGGCCACCCCTTGTAGCTTTGCAATATAGTTCCAATGACTCCTTTCTTTTTCCCAACTCCTTCTGAGTGAACCATAGCCGAAGACCATGGTATCATCTACAAATGGTAGATGTGAAATGTGAATAGAGTTTGAAATTTTAATCTCTTTCAAGTCTCCTTTTCTTCTTGCATCCTTTATTAGCATACTTAAACCCTCCACCACTAGAATAAAGAGAAAGGGTGATAAAAAGCATCCTTGTCTGAGACCTTGAGTAGCAGTAAAAAACCCAGAAGGAGAGTCATTTATCAAAACTGCGAATGAAATTGATGAAAAACCTTAGACAACTGATGATCCAATTTACTGTCTATAGGTTCATTCCCCACTGAAGCAGTAATAATTTAAGATATAACTAGTTCACCTTGTTGTTAGAATGTGTTTTAATATTGTCTAGTGGCTTGATGTAATTTTGTACTTAGTGTCATAATGATGATCATTATAACATCATTTGTGGGGCATTTGCACTTGCACTCTGGTGACAAGATCATATGTATTTGCCATCTTCAATATTTTGATCTTTCTCAAAATGTCAAAAGTTGGGGAAGATTCTTTGTTCAAAATACTCAAGGCGAATTAGGTTATTTTCTTAGTTTAAATGTCAATCTCCAACTGTTTTTAGAATGGATTAACCTAAGAATTTTCCTTTTAAATTTTTTGGAAGGTGTTAACTCAAAATAGCTAGTTGACGTGTTCTCTTTCTAAATAGTGAATTCAGATCTTCTCCTCCCTTGACAATTAATACAAATTATTTTCTCTTGTCAAAGAATGAAGGATCATTCATGTTTTAAACTGGGATGATATACGCAATTATAGTTGCAGTTGATCCATATGATAATATGTAGTGGGCTGTAGGAACTGTTGCTATTGTCGATTGTTATGTCATGGCTCTAATGCAAAGAAGGGCGAGCAAATGGAAGGCAGTAGTGATGTGTTTTGACTGTTTTGTTGTGCCATGGCCCATGAGTGAAATGGAGGAGCCAGTGATTTTTGTTGATTGTGTTGGGCCCTGAGTTGTAAAGAGGTTTTGCATAGATCAAAAGCTTTAACAGAAGAAAACTAATCTACTACACTAAAGGATAAAATTGGAACATAGAAATATGTATAATACAGAGAATGAACTTCCAATACAAGAGTGGAAAATTAAATTCATCCAGAATGAACTAGTTTGGACATAGTGCAAAGTGTGAAGAAATGTATTTTTTGGGTTTCATGTATGATTTCAGTTTTGGGCTCATTCTTAATAATATTTTTCCCTGCTTCATTTTTTCATTCGTTCTTCACTTTTTCAAAGCTGCTAGTGATTTTTTCTTTAATTTGAATGCCTAATTGCTATTTGTGATTGACATGTATATATAAATGTTTGGAGGGGCGTCCAGTATGTCCCATCCCTTATGCTGCCCTAGAAATTTGGGGATTGTTCCAGCTATACATGAAGCTTGCCCTGAACCTTGGTGAAATATAGATTTATAGATGTTGTGGCCAAAATAGTTCATTAGACTATTAAATAGCATTCATTGCTGACTGAGTTTCTTCATTATCAGTCAGCAATGGAGAAAAGATTCTCTGTAGGTACTAGGATTATGTGCATGTAATTGACAAATCTGTACTTTCTATAGATGGGCAGGGGCTCCTGCAGCTAGAGGGGACTATCCTTTCAGCCATCACAAACTTACAGTTCAATATTCTGAAACATCCACGGCACAAGATAGGAAGCTGGAAGGTTTGGTCCGCACAGCCATTCAAGAGCTGTGGAGACCAGTGCCTAGTGAATTGACTCTTCTGTTGACAAAGGGAATTGATTCAACTCTTGTAAAGCCCCCACCATCTGCGTGCACACTAACTGGAAGCAGTGATCCATGCTATGTTGAAGCCTACCATTTAACAGATGCAAATGATGGAAGGCTAACATTGCATTTGAAGGTATGGCTCTGATTTTAACTGCAGTCTCTGCATTTTTTATTTTCCCTCTTTTTAATATGCATGTTTCTCTTTCAATTGTGTTATATTGATGAGTGTAATAATGGATGAGTGTCATTATTGATGTTTGAATATTTTCTTTGGATTG
Source organism: Picea sitchensis (assembly GCA_010110895.2). Classification (NCBI taxonomy): domain Eukaryota; kingdom Viridiplantae; phylum Streptophyta; class Pinopsida; order Pinales; family Pinaceae; genus Picea; species Picea sitchensis. The sequence goes on along the minus strand of SNQJ01S0028129.1, from coordinate 102,873 downwards.
TGGATATATCCTGCGCTCTCTGATATGTTGCTAACATTTGTTATTAATCTGATAATCATCTATATAATTCTTACTTGCTGCCCACTTTTTGACAACTAGATTGTTTTTTTGGGGTGAATTCACCTCACAAGCAAGATTGGCTTTTCTAGAATCTACACTCTAGAATATGATGTTTTAATCTGTGCTCCCTTTCAGGATAAGTATAGTTCCTATTTGTTAGCTGAGACTAGATGCAACTAATGGCCTTGTGTATTTGCATTAACTTTTCTTTTATGCAGTTACATTATTTCCATCCACTTGTTTTATTCTAAGGTAACCTCAGGAGATTAAATTGAAGATGAGTACAGAAGCATGCATTAATTTATGGTCCAGCGGTTGATCCATTCATTATTCATCCTTCCATAGTTTTCTGAAATGTATAAGCATGGATAATGGTCTACAATTATGACAGCTTGTTCAAATGAACATGGTTCTTTATCTTTTGTGATGATGGTCATGCCATAAATATAAGCTAACTGTTATCTCCTTTTTAATACATTATCAATTGCAGGTTCTTAATTTGACAGAACAAGAGCTGAACAGAGTAGATATACGAGTTGGGTTAACTGGTGCACTGCATTTTATGGATGGATCACCTCAGGCTTTTCGACAGTTGCATCATCTTGTTTCTCAGGTTTGTACCCAGGTGTTAGTAATAAGAATTCCATCCCAGTTTTCTTCTATCTTAAACTCTGAAGAGCTTTTATATTATAATGAGCTTATTAAGAAAAGTTTCCATACATGAAAATCAATTTATTTTCTTTCAGAAATATACCCACGTGGTTTTTAAATCAATTGAAATGCATAAATACTAAACTGTAGATGCAAGACAACCTCTTTAACCACTGGCTTATATGACAACAAGCTCCACCATTTGATGGAAAAAATAGCAAACATGCTGGCCTTATGAATGAATACTACCCTTGAAAGTAAACAAATATTATCTGGCGGTCTAACGTCTCATATTTTCATCTGTACTGCAAACTAAACTGAAAGGAATTTTCAATGAACAGTATTTAATGTCTTAGATAATCAGTCCCATGTTGTCACCACAATAAAACTAGCTTTTCTCCCTTTTGCAGAAGAAAGAGAGAATGAGATCAAGAAATAACAGAAATATCATGACCGCAAAGGTCAACAAGACTGGGTTACAGCATTTATATATAAAGCATGGAAAAGTGCAAGGCATCTGCAACATAGTCTATAAATAAGCCTTAAAGTATAAATGAAAGTTGCAATGAGAGGAATAAGTATGTGTAGAAGAATGTTTTAGGTAATATAGTTGTGATCCTTCATCATTCTGAACCGCTATAAAATCTCCCGAGATCAGTTGAAGAGTGCCATCTAAAGATAGGACAACCTTCTGGTTAAGATCCATAAGAGAGAGAAGGATCAAGTGGAATCACCAGCAAACCATAAAACCTGCAATAAATCATAAATGGAGAAAACAACAGCAGTAGGGCAGCACACTCCTTGGAGAGAAAAGATGCCCTAGCACAAGTGCATTGGAGAGAGAAATCTGCAATAATTGCCAATATACCCCTAAAACAGCACCACTAGTGCTGATCATATTTGCACTAGAGAGAGAATTACCAAGCAGAAGAGAGAAATTAACCCATGAACAATAGAGAAGGCCAAAGATGTAGGTGCCCTTATGTCATGTACCCATTTTCCCTATGTTTGTGTTGATATTGAAAAAGGGAAAATAATAGAAAAAGGGACGTAACAACTCCCAAATTAATTAAATTGCCATCTAAAAATAATAACTATATGGAAGGGTCATGACTTTTGGTTATTGAGACCCTTTGTCCACTATTTATATGATTTGAATCATTGGCTTGGGTACAGAAGGAATTTGGGGATGTGCTCTTGATAAGGGAGAGGACCCTGTATCTTAATACAGAAGGTTGAACCTGGCTGGGTGTTGTATGCGAGTGGTGGCTCAGTGGAATTCCTCCCTCTCTAGTGTGAGCAAGTTTGGTGATCTCCAGCAAAGACCTCTGTATCCCCAGCCAAGCTTTGTAATAGATAAGTACTTGGCACTTGCATGCTTATTTATTTATGGAATAATAGAAGGCTTACTTTCAAATTGATTGGTTATGTTGAATATCTATTTACTAATATGATTTGCATACTGTGTTATTTCTTTGCTATGAATGTATATTCTTATCCTAAAAATTACCAGCAATTTCATCATATACATTTAGCTTTCTTTCTTACAAATGTAGCTATCTTATAAAATGATGAACTAAATAGAATCTGAATTGGAGAAACATCTGACATTTGGCATCAGAGAGCAAGGGATGCATGGTGGACCCATAATCCATAGGTGCCATGATCGAAACCTGGATTTGATACCAAATGTAAGATGACATTTCTCTAGTTCATAATTCTATTTAGATTCATGGTTTAATATGATACTTAAATTTATAAGAAGAAAGATTGAATCACAAGTCATTTAAAAAGAAGGAAAATTATACTTTCGTAGCAATCCAACTGGAGAGAACTCTTTTCATCACAACATTATAGAAATGTTCCACCAAGACTCTGGGACGAGGGGACGCGGGAGCGGGAGACTTGTAGAAGCACCCTCAAATTTTAGGGATTTTAGGGAAATGGGGAACGGGGGACGTCACATATATAATATAAAAAATAAAAAATAAAGAATTTTAAAAATAAAAATAATAATGATAAAATCTCAATAATAACAATTCATCCCATGCAAATTCATCAGTAAAATACTAAATACTACTAAATTCTAATTTGTAAATGGTATCAACATGGTTCAAATTCAAATTCAGTAATGAAATACATTTATTCATAAATCATAAATGAAACAGAAACAGTAAAATATTGATACATTGATTTAAATTCATCATACATCATTCTAGAACTTAATTGGTACTAAGCAAAATAGTAGATACTAAAGTCTGAAATAGTAAACTGGAATTATTCAAACTCAAAATTAGTAAAGAGTGAGGAGTCAAAGACTTGGTCTTAGGTCATCAGTATCTACAGTCAAGACTCAAAAGTTAAACTGAAAATTAACAATGGACAATGAACATTGAAAATAAAATGAGCATCATGGAGTCAATCTCATTGACTGGTCCTCTACATCCATCTACTACATAAAGTCATTAGGGCCATCAAAGGGAATGTCATTATCTGTCTCTGAGTCAAAGTCACTCTCATGAGTAACCAATGGCACACCGACCAAATCATGCTGCAGCTCATTTAGTTCATCCTCATCTATTTGTGCACCATCCTTTGGATCCACATCCCATCGTGTTGTCGGTCCCCTCCGATACTCTGGTGTCTTTAATTAGGATATTGTGCTAGGAAATAGGAACTTAGCACATAATACATGAATTTAGGAGAGGATATGTGCTAGGAAATAGGAACTAGCATTAAGAAATAGGGAACAAGGAGGAAAACTTAGGTATAATGCCCTAGAATTAGGGAATTATAAGGAAAATAGGGATAATGTGCTAGAGAGTAGGGATACATGTGTTAAAAGGGGAAAAAGGTGAGGGAAAAAATAGGAGTTAAGTGTAAGAAAGGGAAAGTTTATCTTCAGTCAACTCAAAACACGCAAACTTATAACTTTTGACATGTGCCAACTCACACTCAACTAATGCATGTGCTTTAATAATTCAACCACAACGCCTAATATCCTCATGCATGTATGCGCCACATGTCACACTTTGAAGTTGCCAAATGTTGGAATCTGGACCCGCCACATGTCACACTTTGAAGTTGCCAAATGTTGGAATCTGGACCCGCCACATGTCACCCTGCATGTGGACCACACTTGATAAATATAGCCCTGCTAAAAATAGACAGGCTAAAATAGCAGTCCACCCTAAAAAATAGGAAAAGTCCAAATGTGTCTGGGACCATTGCCAAATATAGTATGTCTAAAAATATACACTGCTAAATATAGAATCTTGTTGCATGTCAATGAAAATATACTCATCGGATTCAATTTTCAGTGAGGAATCCAAATATGTGATCATAATCATCATTTGAGGCCTGGAAATCCACTTGCTAAAAATAGTAAACTGCTCGCATGTCGTTCAGAAAAGGCTTATTGGAATCATGAGCTCGCAAGGACTCTGAATATGCGATCAAAACTGCCATGCAGACCTTCGATCTTTGCCTCCTAAAATTTACTCCTAAAATGTAGGGAATATGCTAAAAATAGACACCTCTCTCTCTCTCTATCCATGAAAAACCTATGCAAACTTCTGTCTCTGAAACAAGTAACACTACCAAACCAATCATGTACTTGTACTCATATGGGAACCAACCTTGGCTCACAAAAAAACTGACTCTGGGAAAAAATACCTAAATGCCATCCAAAATAGAACATGTTGGCTCTTAACCCTCAGGATTCTCAAATGAGAAAATCAAGGGGTTAACACCACCTAACTTCGATTAGATAGAGGAAAAGGGTTTGAGCAAGGAAAAGATTGAAAAATATAAGAAAGAACAAGATGATGCAGATGTTAAAGATGCACAATTATGTTGAGAATGTAGCAAGGAAGGTCTTCCACTAGATTGCAACATCCTAGCATGGTGGGGGACAATGACACACATGCCAAGTTGATTATTTAACTTTTTCTAAAGTCTAACTTAGGAAAAAGACTATCGATGTGTTATATTCTTCAGTTGACTTTATTGAGCACCTTTTCTAAGGTTTAAGTGAAAAATAATTCAAGTTGTGGTCTTTTAATCTTAACCATTCATCTCATCACGAAGGAGAGAGTTAATCTCAACCCTTAATCATTTTGGGATTAGGGTTTCACTTGGTCATGGAGGTATACAGAAATCCATTTGGCTAGGAAGGCGCATTATTCATCTGAGAGAGAGGGCAAACTTCCTTGGAGTGAAGAGACTTGCCCAAGGGTTTGTTGGACAGGGATTGCAGGGAGAAATAGGAGGTCATCTGCTAAGTGGATCGACTCACATCTTCAACATTTTGCAGAGGTTACGCATAGATCTGAGAGGGCTGTACAAAGTGATGCAGGGAGTCGTACCACAAGGCAGAGGCTCACGATTTGTCATTTTCTGAGTCGTTTTGGCTTGTAGAATTTGTGGGGAGGCCGTATGAATTGTTGGGGAAGAGTTACGCTGGGGTTTACTCAGCCAATATTGAGGATCGACTCATTTTGTAAGAGATCTCTATATTTTCCTGCTGAAATAATAAAATCCACAAATCTGCTGCATTGGTTTTCCCTTTGGGGTTTTTCCAGGGACTATTGTCCAAAATACTTGTGTACGTGATGTGATTGCTGTTGTCTTTCACATTTAATTTCCTGTTTATTATTTTTGCTGTGTATAATTTATTTGTGAAAGAAAACCTGGTGTAATCAGTTATAAGTGTAATTTAATTGGTTTAATGAACTGGGTTTAGAGAAAATTCACATGGTATCGGAGCAGGATTGTTGAAGAAGCAATATCACAGGTAGATCGTTGAGATCTAGGTGGATTGTGAGGATCCAAGGCACATAATCAAGACAATCGTAAGATTTTTGCAATGTAAGGGTTTGAGCTGTGAGGGTTTGAACAAGAACAACAACACTTTCAGAAATGGCCATGAGTTTGAGGGTTGAGGATCGTCTACATGGGGCTCAGAACTACCCCACCTGGAAAGAAAGGATGACTATGGTGTTGGATGTGAATGATGTCCTTGAGCATACACCAGAAAATGCTACAGCTCCTATAGACCCAATTTTACTAGTGACATGGAAGAAAGGTGAGGCTAAGGCAAAGAGCCTAATTCTTGATGGGATTAAAGATCATGCGATCCCACATCTCTCAGGAAAGAATAAAGCAAAGGATATGTGGAAAGCCTCGAGCGACCTCTACCAGCCAAAGAATGAGAACATGGTAATGGTGTTGCGTGAGAGATTACATGGCACTAAGATGGCCAAGGGCAAGGGTGTTGTTCCTTACCTTACCGAGATTACGCAGATCAGGGATGAGCTTGCAACAGTAGGCGAGAAGGTAAAGGAATCCGAGTTGGTGCGTGTGGCACTGAATGGCTTCTCTAAGTCATGGGATGTGTTCGTGCGTGGAGTTGTGGCTCGGGAGAATCTCTCTGATTGACAGTGTTTATGGGATGATTTTGTGCAGGAGGAGATTCGACTTGGTCCTTTGGGTGGATCATCATCTTCACCACAAATCGTGGATGAGGAGGTCTTGGCTCTTGTGAGCAAAGCAAAGAAGAAAGGTGGAAAAAAGGACATTGACTTTTCTAAAGTCAAATGTTTCCAATGTCACAAGATGGGACACTTTGCTTCACAGTGTCTGGAGAAGAAGAAGAAAGATAAGCCACAGATGGCAACTTCTGCAGCAGTGGATGAATCTGCCAAGAGCTTCAAGGAGGATTTTTGCTTCATAGCTTGTATGTCTAACGCAAGAGTCTCAGACATTTGGTTTGTGGACAACGAAGCATCTTGTCATATGAGAGGGCACAAGGAATTTTTCACTAGGCTATAGGAGGGAGGTGTGAATCTGGTTATAGAGCTCGAAGATGACAGGCGCTACAAGGCGCAAGGGGTTGGCACAATTTCGTTTCAGAGGGAGTCGGGTAAACCACTCCAATTTGCTGACGTATTTTATGTCCCAGGTTTGACAAAGAACCTCATCTAAGTATCCACACTTGAGGACAAGGGTTATGACTTGTAATGGAAAGGTGTTTGTGAGACCAACATGGTCTGAAACAAAGATGGACAAGATCATTGGGGTTCGGCAAGAGAAAGTTTATAGATTAGTGGTTGAGCCAACGAGAGGATATTAGTCAAAACCAAGGCTGTTGGGAGCGCGGAGCGGGGAGCGGGAGCGGGAAGCTCAGATTTTCAAAAATCTCCGGGAGCGGGAGCGTTTTTTATATAATACATAAAAAAAATATATTTTGATGCATATATATATATATAAACATGCAGCATGTTGAATCAATTGCCAAAAACATGAAAACATAGATATAAGATCATTTAATTAATTGATTAGTGATGATCATTAAAGCATCAGCCATTTAGTACATAGTACATAGTAACATACTACACATATAACATCAATCATAAACATTTGTGGGACTCAACATTAAAGCATCATAACATCAATCATTAAAGCATCATAACATCAATCATAAACTTCAGAGGTAAATTGTCATATGATGTT
>SNQJ01S0028129.1:55084-93135 GCA_010110895.2 Picea sitchensis | reverse complement strand
GAAAAATGGAGTGAGTCAGTGTTTTATTCCCTTAGAAACCCTAGCTATACCTTTTCCTCTCTTATGGAACCTTGTCTTGGTTCCCACTAACTCCCAAAACAAAAAAAAAATACCTTCTCTTGCCTCACACGCGCGAAATGAAGGGGAATCCTTAAGGAGCGTTTTTTTAATGGAGGGAGCGCTTAGGGAGCGAAAGCTCCCTGAGCGCTCCCTGCTCAGGGAGCGCGCTTCGGGAGCGGGGTCGTGAGGGGGGGGGGGCGCTCCCCCGCAGCCTAGGTCAAAACTACCACAAACACGGGAGAGTTGCAACACAGGAGGATGGCACACATACACTTTGGTGCATTGGGGCACTTGAGACAGGGAATCATTGGATTGCCTAAGTTCACAACAAAGAGACATGATCCTTGCAAGGGTTATGCAATGGGCAAGTGTGCCCAGAGGCCATTTCCACCTAGCGAGCACATGTGTAAGGGAGTATTGGACTTGACACATTCTGACGTATGTGGTCCGATGACCGTAGTCTTAGTGAGTGGATTCAAATACTTTGTTCTATTTATTGATGACTACTCCAGGAAGACTTGGATATACTTCTTGAATGCTAAGGATGAAGTCTTTGACAAATTTCAGGAGTTCAGAGCTTTGGTTGAGAACCAGACTGGCATGAAGATTTGGATTTTGAGATCTGACAACAGGAGTGAGTACACCTCCAAGGAGTTTGTGGATTATTGCACAGCAGCAGGGATCAAGAAGGAACTCATTGTTCCTTACAATCCTCAATAGAATGCAGTGGCCGAGAGGAAGAACATGACCATAGTCGGAGCAATACGGGTAATGCTACATGATCAGGGTTTGCCACTGTTTTTGTGGGCAGAGGCTAGTCGCACTACTGTTTATATTCAGAGCATGAGTCCCCACACAATTTTGGGGAAGTTGACACCTGAGGAGGTATTTACAGGTACCAGGCTAGATGTGAGTCATTTTCGCATATGGGGCAACATATGTTACTGTCACGTCCCTTCGGAGAAGAGGACGAAGCTGGACCTCACAGCAGACAAGCAAATTTTGGTTGGTTATAGCGAGGCTTCCAAAGCCTACAGGATCTTTGTGCCAGTACGCAGAAAAATCATTGTCTAGGGATGTACAGTTCGAAGAGGAGCATGCATTGAGGAGGTCGAGATATTTTCCAGCACATTCAGAGGGCCAACAGAGACAAGACTCAGGGGTCAAGACAGAGGAGGCATAGGGTCAGAGCACAGGATCACAGCAGCAGACACATGGTACAAGAACAGGTACAGGTGTTCAAAGTGAGATTGTTGGACATGATCATCCAGAGTCAGATGACGAGGAGGAGGAGCAACGTGATGTCGTACCACAAGAGCAGGACATTAGGCCACGACCTAAGTGGTATAATTCCACAGTCAGTGATTCTAGGTTGGCAGGGCTTCCATAAAAAAACCTTCAGACGAAGTAAACCACCAGAGAGACTTGGGTACATGGCACTAATGACAAACTTATTGATGTAGAGCCTTCCAATTATGAGCAAGCTGCACAACATGGAGTGTGGCAAGAGTCCATGATGGAGGAGTACGCATCCATTATGAAAAATGATGTATGGGAGGTGGTGCCCAGGCCAAAGGTCAAGAAGGTGGTGGGATCCAAGTGGATCTACAAAGTCAAGCATGCAGCAGATGGAAGCGTGGACAAGTACAAAGCACGCTTCATGACCAAGGGGTTTTCATAGCGAGAAGGAGTCGACTATGAGGAGACTATCACCCCAGTGGTCAAGTATTCCTCAATTAGGATTGTTATATCTTTAGCAACAGAGATGGGCTAGCCTTCCTCAATGGAGTTGTTAAGGAGGAGGTATATATAGAGAAACCACATGGATTTGAGGTTGGTGATAGGGAGATGAATGTTTGCAGATTGAGGAGAGCCTTGTATGGGCTCAAGTAGGCACCTCAAGCTTGGTACTTGAGGATAGACAACTACTTGAGAGAGATGGGTTTCCAGCGAAGCGAGGCAGACCCAAACCGATATTTTATTGCATGGGAGGCACCTCTCATACTGGTGTTATATGTAGATGATCTATTTCTCATAGGAGACGAGCAATTAATAGTAGACTGCAAGGCCAACCTTGCAACAAAGTTTGAGATAAAAGACCTTAGGTTGATGCACTACTTCCTTGGTTTAGAGGTTTGACAGACAGATGGGCGCTTCTTCCTTGGACATGGGAAGTATGCTGTGGAGATTTTCTGCAGGTTCAAGATGATGAATTGCAAGCCCATGTCTACACCTCTAGTCACGAACTAGAGGAATATTGACGCATCATATTCGAAGACAGTAGACCCCACTATCTATCATCAGTTGATTGGGTCACTTATGTATTTGGTCAACACTCGACCGGATATTAGCTTTGCAGTTAACTCACTGAGTCAGTTCATGGTGGACCCTCGGAGAGCACATTGGATAGCTGCGAAGCATGTACTTCCCTACTTGAGAGGTACAGTGGGGTATGGCTTGTTATATGAGCATAGTGGTGGAGTGAAATTAGCAGGCTTTACAAATGCCTATTGGGCAGGATGTGCAGAGGACAAGAAGAATACTTCGGGTTGTTGTTTCAGCATTGGATTGAGCACCATTTCCTGGTTCAGCCGAAAGCAACGTTTAGTGGCATTGACCTCTGCTGAGGCAAAGTACATGGCTGCTAGCTTGGCAACATGTGAGGCACTGTGGTTGAGGAAGTTTCTCTTGGGATTGTTTGAGTAGGAGCTAGAGGCTAGATTCACTGTGATAATCAGAGTTGCATCAGGCTCTTTGAGAATCCCGTGTTTCGTGATCGTAGCAAGCACATTGATATTAGGTATCACTTCATCCGGGATTGTGTACAGAGAGGAGTCGTGAGCTTTGATTACATACATACTGGTGAATAGATGGTGGATATATTTACCAAGGCACTAAGCAAACAAAATTTCATGAAGTTCAAGGATCAGATGGGGTTGAGACAAAATCCCTTCCTCGCTAAGAGGGGGTGTTGAGAATGTAGCAAGGAATGTCTTCCACTATATTGCAATGTCCTAGCATGGTGGGAACAGTGAAACACATGCCAAGTTGATTATTTAACTTTTTCTAAAGTCTAACTTAAGAAAAGGACTGTTGATTTGTTATATTCTTCAGTTGACTTTTTCGAGCACCTTTTCTAAGGTTTAAGTGAAAAAAATTTAAGTTGTGGTCTTTTAATCTTGACCATTCATCTCATCATGAGGGAGAGAGTTAATCTCAACCCTTAATCATTTTGGGATTAGTGTTTCACTTGCTCATGGAGGTATAACGAAATCGATTTGGCTAGGAGGGCGCATTATTCATCTGAGAGAGAGGGCGAACTTCATTAGAGTGAAGAGACTTGCCCAAGGGTTTGTTGGACAAGGATTGCAGGGAGACAAAGGAGGTCATTTGCTAAGTGGATGGACTCACATCTTCAACATTTTGCAGAGGTTACGCTACAAATCTGAGAGGGCCATACAGGGTGATGCAGACTTGACGCATGGAGCCGTACCACAACGCAGAGGCTCACGATTTGTCATTTTCTAAGTTGTTTTGGCTTGTAGAATTTGTGGGGAGGCTGCACAAATTGTTGGGGAAGCATTACATTGGGGTTTACTCAGCCAATATTGAGGATCGACTCACTTTGTAAGAGATCTCTATATTTTTCCGCTGAAATAATAAAATCCACAAATCTACTGCACTGGTTTTTCCTACGCGGTTTTTCCAGAGACTATTGTCCAAAATACTTGTGTACGTGTGATGTGATTGTTGTTGTCTTCTACACACAAATCTACTGCACTGGTTTTCCCTACGCGGTTTTTCCAGAGACTATTGTCCAAAATACTTGTGTATGTGTGATGTGATTGTTGTTGTCTTTTACATTTAAGTTCATGGTTATTATTTTTGTTGTGTATAATTTATTTGTGAAAGAAAACCTGGTGTAATCAGTTATTAGTGTAATTTAATTGGTTTAATGAATCAGGTTTAGAGAAAATTCACAAGTTAAACCCCCTCTCTCAATTCAAACAACCAACAAGATTGGGAAAAAATTCATCAGGACCTCCATTGTACCCTGTTGAAACCAACACTCCTTCAAAGTGGTCTAACTTGGGACCCTTTGAAAAGAGTTTTAATATTTTAGCTCGAGGTAATCCATATGAAGTTATAGGCCGATGAATTTATGCAAATGGCCTTTCTATATATTGTGTGATCCCCTTACTAGAAAAAGATGATTAAAGAGATTAACAAAGTTCCAAAGGGGTACAAGGGACTTTGTTATGAGAATGTCTGTGCTACACCTTTAGCATTTGAGAAGGTACGTTTGGAGAGTGACATAGAACCATTTCGATTTTCATAGCGCATTTTAGGGTGTCCATTACTTTTTATGGATGGAAAGATCAAAGGAATAGGCATTTGATCAAAGTGAATGTTCTTAAAGGCAGTTGATTGTGAAGGAAGCAAAAAGATGCATAGCTCATTGCTGATATTTTGATTGATGCAATAGAATTTGTGGGGGAAAATATGCTCCCCTTCGCAATCAATTTTCCTTAAGAACATTGCCCCAAAGGGGAGCAAAAGATGCATAGCTCATTGCTGATATTTTGATTAATGCAATAGAATTTGTGGGGGAAAATATATTGTCTAGGTCATAATGGACAATGTAAAGGTGTGTAGAGAAGCAAGTCTAATTGTTGAGAGCACATCTTTTGGACCCCTTATGCTATACATCTCATGGTGAGCAAGATGGGGTAGATTTAATAAATTTTTGAAAAGACGAAAGAAGTTTAGAGCTTCATCACAAACTATCACATCTCCCTGGTCATTTATTGGCAGTTTGCAAAGTTGGAGCTTCTTAAGGTCTCTAAACATTGCTTCATAAAGTCTAAGACTCGAATCTATTATCTTACAGTGTGTTGATAATAGATATTAGATAATAGATAATAGATAGGTTGTCAAGATTTGTTTTTCCCTGCACATAATAGTCTTGGCGAGGCTTGTGCAAGTGAAAGAAGCCTTACAATCAATGGTATGTAATTATCTTTGCATTGAATGGAGACAATCCAAGAGTGAAAGAGCACAAGTAGTCAAGAGGATCGTTGTTGATGATGAATGTTGGTATTGGGTGGAGTACCTCTTAACATTTTCTAAGGAAATTGTGGATTTGTTGTGAATGCTCGACCCGAATAATCCTAGTTTTGTAGAGGTGTATGAGGGCATTGATTCCATGATAAGAGAAGATAAGGGAGGTGTTGTCATTGCCAAGGAGGAAAGCTTGGATGATTTTTTTTACAATGAACTAAAAGACATATTGACCTAAAGATGAAACAAGATGACCACTCGTTGCACCTTTTGGCCTATGTAGTAAATAAGGACCATGAAGGACCTCACCAAATAAGATTAACCATGAAGGCCCTAGAAAAGTGCCTAGGAGTTTGAAAAAGCTTTTAGAAATTATTTGTAGATTGATATTGTATTTCAAATTCATGTAGAATTTTCACATTTTGTGGGATCATAGGGTTTGGGATTAGATGTTGAAGCTATGTGGGTGAAGACCTCATTGACTTCGATTGAATGGTAGAATTTCCATGCGGGGAAATTCCAGGAATCTAAAAATTGGTAATCAGGATCTTATCACAGTTTGTTAGTTCCTCATTAGCTGAGAGAAATTGGAGTACATATGGCTTCATCCATTTGGTGAAGTGAAACAAATTGGGCTCGAAGAAGGGTGAGGAACTTGTGTATGTTGATTCCAACTTTTGCCTTCTGTCACACAAGAGGGATGAATACAAATTTGTGCTCACCAAACTTTGGGATGTGGAACTAGAGTTGGTTGACCTAGATATGACATATTTGTTGTGACTCATCTTAATTTATTTCATGGGGTGACACTGACAATTACATCAACTAGTGGACATGGTAGCGATGTTTCCAATTCCGCAGAGGATGAACATGAAGAATGTGGAGCCTATTTACATGGACAAACATTTTTGAAAATATGTAATTGTAATTTGTAATGAAGTTTGAACGTTGAATATGATAGTAGGCCACCACTCATTTTGCAATTTTCTATGTGCATGTATTCATCAATGTATGTTAAATGTTTACATTGTACAACTCTGAGTTTGCATAATATGATTCTTTGATTATGGTAGATTTTTTGGATTTAACTATGCTTTATTTTTGAACATTCTAGAAAATCTAAAACATAGTTAAATTCATAAAATCTAACATAATTATGACTAAGTGTGAAAATCTACATTCTCAAATGATTATTAATACTAGATAGTTGTGATGATGATCTAGAATGATGAGTTTTAGGGTTCTAAATCTAATAGTGAAAGGTAATTTGAATTTTTTGTCTCATGCTTTTTGTGCATATATGTCTATATATATGTATATAAAATAGGAGATGTGAGAGTTGATAGGAATTGCAAGAATCCTTGCACCATGGTTAGGGTTTCTTAAGAATCCTCGACCCATCTTACATCTAACCTAACAAGTACCACATGTAGGGAAAAAGGAGGTCGACAAAAGAACAAAATTTAGTTTGAATATGCCGATAAGTATGCATGTAAGAAGGAAGCTAAATTTTGAGCCCAACTTTTGACAAAATTCATTGGAATTCTAAAAGGGGGCTTCAGAATCCTTTGATATGCAATTGATCTCTTCAGATCATGAGAGTGATTGGAAGGTATGACCGAAGAATGGAGGCGGGATACAAATTGCAAGAGCACAACATAGGGCAATCATTCTACTGGATGGCCACCATATGGCCTAGTATGTTCCAATTATGATCATGATACATAGAGATATGTCACAAGAATGGCTCCCATTAGATCTACTTTTACATATCTTTGGAGACAAAGAGGACTAAATTTCATGTAGACAAAAGCTTATTCCCAAGAGGCAAGACTACAAGGAGACACTAAATTAGACAAAGGATCCTAAGAGAATCCCTGTGCTAGTTAGAAGGAAGAAACAAGCAAGTGCATTAAGAAACCCAAGGAGGGAATGCATTTGGAAGTGGAGTAAGGGTTGGTAAAGGAGAGACTAAATAAGAGAAAGGATCCTAAGAGAATCCCTGGGCTAATTAGGAGGAAACAAGCAAAGTGCGTTAAACAAGGCTAAGAGGGAATGTTTTTGGAAGTGGAGGAAGGGTTGGTAAACAAAAAAATCCTAAAATAAACAAAGCAATCCCTCATTGGCAGAATTGGTGGCAAGGAACTATCTGGAAAAGATTTATGAGGTTGGGTTGTAGCAAAGTTGGGTAGTCCCTCGGATATGCCCCAAGGCTACATATGGGATCTTGTGGGTTTACCATTTTCCCCTTTAAGAGTCGCGGGGATGAAGATAAGTTAAAGGCTAGAGCACCCCATTTCAAGCACTCATTATACTTTTACATACAAGATTGAGCATTGGGCTTTGGTCTTGTTCTTGAACAAATTTTCAGACTACCAGCGTGGAAAAAATTGCCTCACCTTCCACTAGAAGTTTGGAATCTAGTGAGATCGAGGATAATCAGGGACAAACTATGAACTTTCCTACAAATTGATGAGAAATCCTTAGCCATGGAGATGAACATGGTAAACAAGATATGTGTGGAGATAAACTTGAATTATGGCCTACCAAAGGGTATCTCCTTAAAGGTTGGTTCAAGGACCCATTGGAAAATATTTGATTATGTCAACAATCCTTTCATATTTAGGATATGCAGGGAATATGGACACTTGAAGTATACTTGCCCACATAGATTGGTGGAGAATCATTAGGAGGATGTGTATGAATTCCAAGAGCAACCTAATTAATGCATAATTAGAGGAGATCTTGGGAAGATCCCCATTGAAGGTTGGATCAAGGAAGGTATCTAAACAAGCTCCTACTGACACAACTATGGAAAGAAATAAAGGAAAGATACCCATGTGTTTGTTGTTAGATAACAAGATTTAAGGAGAAACATAGTTAGGATCTTGGGAAAAAAGGTAGTGAAACCCTTGACCACTTTGTCCCATTCTAGGCATTCCTCTAGGACCATCCCATTTGAACATAAATACAGGACTAGATCTAAATTCAAGAGGTAGAGGGGATTAATCCAAACACTGTGAGGGTTGGAAGAGGACATCCCTCGAGTGATGGAGAAGAAGACTTTAGGTAGAAAGTCCAATGAGGTGAACACGTTTTTTTTTTGTTGCAAAATACTAAGTAAATTTATATTAGAAAAAAGGGCCTAGGTTGAACCAGACAACCTTGTAATATAAACTAGGAAAAAGATGGTTGCAACCTAGTAGCAAAAAGACAATTCTTGTTCTAAAAAGTCTTGAATCTATCTAGGCAACATTGAACAACTTTATTGACTAACCGGACAAGTATAATGCTTGACAAATTTCCCTACCAACAAAATGACCAAAAAAAATGTTCTAAACACAAATTAAAAAATGGCTAGGCAAGGTGTCCTCAAGCACCTGATTTTTCTTGTTGTCCTTGAAACACATGTCCATTTTGTATTGTGTTGTAGGGAGAAGGCCAATTGTTGTGAGCTCCAGTTTCAAATTTGCATTGCATTGGGCCCCACACTTTCTTCCTTTAGTCCAGAAGAATAAAAAACAAAAGAAGCGGGGGATTCGAATTTCTGGAGGGAGGTTATGAAAAACGACAATACGAGTCACCAAAGAAACTATAGATTCTAAAAGGAGGTCCAATTTTAAGTACTTGCTCAAAACTCATCCTCAAGATCCTGTATTTTCCTTAGTTGAGCAACAATTTGAATAACATGCTTGTCTCGCTCCTAAATTTCCACCAACATATTTTTCTCCCATGCTTCTTGCCAACATTTCCATTGGAGAGTTGAGGATGCCACAAACTGTTGAGCTTTTTCTACCCCCTATTCACACCATTTCACATTTTTGCTTACCTCCAACAACTCACAGATCACACAGTGATTCTTCCTACATTGAGCCATCCTTCTTGCAGTGCTAGTGGTGCCCCAATTCAAATGCGACTCACTCGGAGCACTGAGACCCACCAGGAAGGGTTCCTTCGATGCAATGAGGTGACTAGAATAGGGTCCTAGTGTTGAACCACATAGATTGGAGGTGTGAGGGAAGGAGGAGATTGCTCTCCCACCCTACCTTTCAATCTGAATCAAACCACATGCGAAGGAGAATTGGTTCGGCATGGTCACATAATTCTGAGGCGTCGAGATATGGTAGCATCGAGGAGTGTGCCGTATTAATGGCTATAACCCACGGTCCTTGTGAACTTGTCAGACTTTACACTTGTGCGCAGTATTCATTGTGGGTTTAATGTTCATTAATATCACGAGGGAGGAGTGCGATGTATAATCCACCCCCTTTTTCTTAATTGACCTTCATTCATGGATGCTCCCATGTTCACAAGGTGATCAACCTCTTTGTTGTGTGTTCGTGGCAATTTAAAGAAAGAAATTTCTTCAAAGTGATGGACTAAGTCGATCATTCATTGAACTAGAGGAGATAGACAAGGAATAGAGCACTGTAATAGGGACCTTATAGTGATGTAGGAGTTACCTACTATAGTTGCATGATGCACACCTTGCTCTTTGAGTAAATGCATGCCTTGCACCCTTCTTTTTTGTGGATGAGAGAGTGAGAATGTGTGTCACAAATGAGCTGAGGCACCTTGTATTTATAGTCTTCATGTCTTCCTTTTTGGGCCTACTCCTCCTCTGGGATGGTGTCACTTCATTTATTATTTATCCTTTTGGGCCGACTTCTCTTCTGGGGTATTTCCACATTTGTTCAATGGTTCTCTTGCTTTCGAAATCTTCTTCTTGTCGAAGAAAGGTCCTCTAGGAGGGAAAGTACCTTCCGCAGCTACCAAACATCAACACTCCTTATAGCTAGGGAGGTATCTTTCATGATGTCTTCTTCTAGTAGTCCATTGACTACTCTGCAATCAACTAGTAGCACACAACTACTACCATGCCATCGATAGCTCGAATCATCCGTCACGGTCTTCAGGACTATGTTGCAATCATTCAGTAGCACACAGCTACCCGTAATCCAGTAGTACACAACTATCGCCATAGTCCTCCTGACTGTGCTGTGATGTTCCTTCTTCTTTTCTTGCAGTAGTATTCACACCCATCCACCTCGCATGGTATGGGCAAGACTGCCTCCATAGCCCCAATCATACCTAGCCACCTCGCATGGCTTAGGCAAGGCTATCCCATGGTCCAAGTCTTATTCGCACCTAGACACTTAGCATGGCGTATGCAAGACTTGCCACAAGTCTTATTCACACCTATCCACTTTGCATGGAATAGGCAAGACTTGTATCGGGTTGTGATGTTTCTCCTCCCAGTACTCTTATTCGCACCTACCCACCTCACATGNAGACACTTAGCATGGCGTAGGCAAGACTTGCCACAAGTCTTATTCACACCTATCCACTTTGCATGGAATAGGCAAGACTTGTATCGGGTTGTGATGTTTCTCCTCCCAGTACTCTTATTCGCACCTACCCACCTCACATGGTGTAGGCAAGACTACGACCATAGCCCCAATCGCACCTAGCCACCTCACATGGCTTAGGCAAGGCTATGCCATGGTCCCAATCACAACTAGCCACTTCACATGGCATAGGCAAGACCACTCTACAAGTCCCAATCACACCCAACCACTTCACATGCGTAGGCAAATCTTGTACTAGGCTACTCATTACTCCCTCAATCACTTCACATGACTGATCTGGGAATCCCTTGGCCAAAGGGAGAGTATCTTCTCGTTGTAAGAGAAACATCAAGCCTCCCTCTCAACGAGGGTGGACATTTTGCATCACTCTGAGCTTGTCTCTGAAGTACTCATACTTCACTCTAGACAGAGGCTTGGTGAGAATGTCCACTGTCTGCTCATCAGTGGATATGTAACGGAGCTCCACAGCTTCTCTCTGCACCATGTCTCGGATGTAGTGGTATTTGATCTCTATATGCTTTGACTTGTCATGAAACACATGCTTCTCTAACAACTTCACACAACTTTGATTGTGACAATGTATCAAAGTTTTCTCCAACTCTAGATCAAATAACCCTGCAAGCAACTTCTGGAGCCACACTGCTTCACGACCTGCAACACTGGCTGCAATATACTCTGCCTCTGTTGTACTGAGTGCCACTGACGTCTGCTTCCTGCTCAACCATGAGATCACACTTGATCCCAAACTGAAGCAACACCCTGAGGTGCTTTTCCGGTCCACTACACTCCTTGCCCAGTCAGAGTCTATATAACCCTACAACTTCATTTCTCCATCCGAGACATCTCAATCCATATCCGACTATACCATGTAGGTACCTCAACACATGTTTTGCAACTATCCAATGTACATGTCTAGGCTCAACCATGTACTAATTCAAAGTGCTCATTGCAAAACATATGTCAGTCCTGGTGTTAACCAAGTATGTCAAGGATCTGATCAATTGTCTGTACATCGTGGGATCCACCAAATCTAAAGATGAATCACTCAAGAGCTTCAGGTTTGTCATCATAGGTTTGGCCATGGACTTGCAGTCCATCATCCCTAATCTCTACAAGATCTCAATAGTATATTTTCCTTGGCTAAGGAAAATCTCATCTAGCCTCAGCGACACTTCCAATCCCAAGAAATAATGCATCAGACCTGGATCCTTCATCTCGAACTCTGAAGTGAGTTCCCTCTTGCACTCATCTGTGAGCTTCTCATCCCCTGTAAGAAACAGGTCATCCAATATCAAGGGGAAACCGTCCCCAAGCTCATAAAAAATAACTATCTGGCATATCCTGCCCTGGGTGCATGTTTAATCTTGTACAAAGCTTTCTTCAATCTGCATACATGAGACTCTTTCTCATGTATCTTGTGGCTGCTCTATGTACACTTCTTTTGGCTACTGGAGTAAGTGTCTCGTCATAATCTTCTCCCTCTTGCTGGGGGTAACCTTTGGCCACAAATCGGGCTTTGTATATCTCTATGTTGCCATCTGTAGTGTGGTTGATCTTGTAGATCAATTTGGAAGTCACCAATGACTTCCCTTCTGATCTTAGAACCAAGGAAAAAATTCATATCCCAGTCCTTCTGACTAGCTTCCTCCTCTGTCACTGTATCAAAGTCTACTAAAACAAGGGAATCCTCCCAGAAGATCTCACATCTCCTAGAAGTCTCTGAAGCTATGATCTAGCCTCCTCAACTTATGGCATGGGCGTCTCTCTTTTCCATCTGAATTTGAGGAGGAATACTTTCTGAATTAAAGTCTTTAAGCCACTAAATCTATTCGAGATCAGGCTCACTCTGAGTCTACATGCTCCCTCTGAAGCTTGATTCCTTCTGAGTCTATATAATCTTCGGAGCCATTTGCTCCCTTTGCATGTGTTGACTTCCTTTGAAGTTTGATCTAATATGAACTATCTTGGGGAGGCTGCTCCTCCCTATTGGACCATGAGGGCTGACTCCCTATGAACTCTTGCTCCTTCTGAGTTGATACTTTGTGGGGCCGCCTGCCTCACCATTGGTGGAGTCATCTGCTCCTCCTCATGATATTGCTCATCAATGTCATATATCTGTATCGCCTTTGCATCCTGCAAAGTATCACAGGATCGTGTTGGTCTCTTCCTGGTCACTGCAACGATTTTGGGTAGGCCCTTCTGGCTCTACTAACTTTTCTTGATGATTTGAAGAGTGATCAACTGAACTAGAGGGATCTGTATGGTCATCTTCAAAGCCTTTTTCTTCTTATAATCAATCTCCATATGAGATACTTTGTATCCCGCAAAGGTACCCTTCTTGCCAGAAGGTTTTAACTTCATCCTCTTCTTCTTCGGTACATGGATGTATACGATCATGTATACAACTTCTTGTCTAGATTTTCTGCTCCATTTCTCAAACTAGAGACCATCTAATATGTTGCCTCCTGCAACCATCACTATAACTCTCTCTCAGGGTTATCACATGTGACCTGCCTAGAACAAGAGCAACAACAAGGGAAAACAATAGACATGAATAATACTCTTATAATAAGAACAATAATAAAAATAAGAACGGGAACAATCGTCACAATAGATCCTTGTTAGAGCTATCACTTGTGACCTGCCTGAGACAAGAGCCAAGATGAAATACAATAACAAGAAATAAGAACAACAATCTTCAACACTCTTCCAATGTTGTGACCAATCATTCCTCCATAGTAACCTGCATAGAAGTTACAAGAGAACCTGCCTGGAACAAGGTCAACAACCAAGAACATCTCCTGGAGTCTAGTGGTTGTTGTCCTTTTTGAGTTGTCTTCTACTTCCTGATCATGTGTTTGGAAGCACCACTATCTAAAAGACATACTCTTCATCCTTTGACTCCTTTGTCTCTATATCTGCTGCATGTGCATGATGCTCTCCTTTCTCATTCTTATGAGGACATTAAAAGGCATAATGTCCCAGCTTCTGGTAGCTGTAGCATCTGACTGTTGACGCATCCTTCATATAACATGGTCTTTTAGCTTTCTTCGGACTGACTTCTCTTCTCTCTTTCCTTTTCTTCACACGAGTGGCAAGAGCTTGGTTTTCATCATCATTTGTCTTTTGAGATTTGGATATTAGCCTGGATTCTTCTTGGGTACAATCTGACCATAACTTGTCAAATTTGGGTAACTTGTTTCTTGCGCAGAGCCCTTGAAAAAATGGGTCCCAAGAGGAAGGGAATCCATTGAGTGTAGTAGTCACAAGTTCAGCGTCGTCCACTGAGTCTCCAATAGCTACTAACTGGTCCTTGATCTACGACATTCTCATGAAATAGTTGGAGACTGTTTTTGACTTGTTCATTGTCACGTTTTTGAGTTGATGCGTTAGAGTAATATTTCGGCTGATGTTCTTGCTTTCATAAAGTCTGGTTAAGGCATCAAACATTTCTTTCGATGTCTTCAGTTCTGATACATTTGGTATCAGATGATCCTTAATCAAGTCTGTCAAGATCATCTTGGCCTTGACTTCATTATTCCTGAACTTTGCATTGGCTTCGTCTTCTTCTGGTTTTGGAAGTACCTGCTTGACATGATCCAATAACTCATTCTCTTCTAGAATGAGGAGTACCCTATGCTTCAAGGATTTGAAGTTATCTGCTCCATCCAATCTATCTTCAACTCTCATACTGGTACTCATTTTTGGGTGGTAGAAACCCTAGATCTGAGAAATTTCAAATTTTCAGACTTCACGGAACTGCAACCAGGGTGTTTCAGGGGGTGCGCTAGGTTAGGTTGAATTGCTCTGTGGTGAAATTAGTCCCCACACCTTGGAACTGGTGCTCAACGAGCTTGACAAAGATATTACAGTGCGTAGGCAAGGTATTGCTGCAAACGATCTTCCTTACAGTGGTTAGACTATTCTGAAGGTAACCAACTCATGTACTGAAAATAAGAGCAGTAGTAACAAGCACAAGAGGACACAATAATTTATAATGGGAAAACCCCCAATGGGAGAAAAACCCAGCGAACCTTTCTTAGAGAGATTTTGTCCAAACAAGTCCAACCATGAACCAACAGATAAACCCTAACACAATGGCTAGCTACAAATACAACCAGAAATACCACCCCAGCTGCAGCAACAACACCATACAAGAGTAGCGCACCTCTACTAGGATAACACACAAGAAAGAGTTACCACAAAGACTGAACAATAAGGATCTTCTGCTACTGCATCTGATGCGTCACCTTCCTCAGACTTGCACCCTTCTTTTCTGTGGATGAGAGAGTGAGAGTGTGTGTCACAAATGAGCCAAGCCGCCTTGTATTTATAGTCTTCCTGTCTTCCTTACTAGGTTGACTTCTCTTCTGGGGTATTTCCACATTTGTTATATGGTTCTCTTGCTTCCAGAATCTTCTTCTCATCTAAGAAAGGTCGTCTATGAGGGAAAGTACCTCCCGCAACTACCAAACATCAACAACCAATACTCCATGTTTGTTATTGGATGTGATTCCTAAACCCCAAGAAAAATGTTTTTCTATATTTCCTTCTTGATCAAATATGATCCCTCTTGCACATGCCACCATTGTGGGCAAAGGCTATTACACAAGCATAGATAAAGGTATTGAAGGATAGGCAATTGACTATTTTCTGGTGCTTAGAGCAAAGGAATCTACCAAGGACTCCTCCCCATGATTCTACTCTCCATCAATCACAGGGGCTTGGGAATTGCTGCTAAAATGCATTCCCTAAGACAAATTTTATTCTTACTTGAGGTTGATGTTCTTCATGTGCAAGAAAAAATGATCTATGAGGTTGCTTGTAAGACTTTGCTCAATAAGTACTTCCTAGTTTGGAATTTTGAATGCAAAAGTACAATAGTGACTCCTTATGATTGGTGGTAAGTTGGAAATTCTCATTAGAAAGAATCATCAATATTAAATTAGATAATGCCATGTTGGCATCTCTCTTCTCCAAGGATTTCAATATCAATCTTGATTTATGAAATATTTGTTGGCCCATGGACCATATGCAATTCTTATAAGTGTATCTAAAGGGNATCTAATAGAAAATGGAAACGAGAAATGGGGCATGAGATCAAGGGATGATCTTGTAGCTCTTTTTTAGAATCCTTTTAAAGAAGAAGGATTAGTGGATATTAAGTCCATCGAACTGTTATCGAATCAGACTAATAAAAGAACAAGGCAAAGACTATATTGGAAAACGGTTGAACCGATTCTTGTTAAAGGAATCTCGTCTAAGTTTCTAGCGCAAATTGATAGATACAAATTGATAGTAGTAGCAAATGGAGGCTTAGATCATTCATTAATAATTTTCCTAGATATAGATTTAAACGATCGAGAAAATTTTCCAAGCATGAACATGCGCCCAAGAAAAGCTATTTTAAGAAAAGAAACTACCCAAATCGCCTGACTTCTTGCTATATTTGTTGCAAGGATAACCACTGGGCTAATCAATGTCCTCTGTTAGGAAAAACAAGACACCAACATAAATTGATGGATATCTTCACCCAATCTTATGATCCTACAGAATGGGATCTTGTGTCTTCCAACCTATCATCTAACCCATTGCATTGAGGTTCCAAAGCCATGACTATTTGGTTTTATGGAATACAAGACATTGCCTCTTCTTCAGTCATATTTGATTAACATGGACCAAATAGTTCATTTAGTCCTTGCGCTAACCTTGATCGATTGACTCGTCTAACTTTTTTCTGTTAGAATAATAGGTGTGCTTGTTTCAGCATAGAAAATATAGCAATATTGTCACCCGACCATAGTCCGAAGCCACCCCTGAGCACCTTAACCTTGTAAGAGAGAATAATTCTGGAAGCAAACCCTAGAACCAATAACCAATCAAGTTAGCGTAGCTCTCTCCATAGCTAGCGTACCAGGCAGAAAGTCCAAACCATAACCAAGAGAAAGTCCAAACCAAAACCGCAAGATTCCAGTTGCAGCAGCTGCAACTGCAACTGCAACTCCTCTCCAAACTTGCGCACAACTGGTTTTCTGCAGTTGCGAGAGTGAGTCCCAAATGAGCTCTAGCGCCCTTTATTTATACTGCTCCATCTTAGCTATCTGGGCAGACTTCTCTTCCTGGGGACTAATAACTCAATATTAATTATTTCATTAAGCCGACTAGTCTTCTAGAGTTATTATCCAAGTCTTTAGGGTTTCTCTTGCTTCCCAAAATATTCTAGTCTTGTCAAGATTACATGTAGAGGTTAATAACTCTCGTAGATACCATAATATCAACACTCCCTCATAGCTAGGGAGGTATTAAAGGCAATGGTCATGAGCACAAACAAACCATTCAACCAATAACATCATCATAGCCACACAGGCTATCTCATGATCAAATCACGAGCACCATCATCATTATCAGTATCATCTGATAGCATCAATTGCATCATCTCTCGAAGCCATACTCCATCTAAGTAATCGGGTATGATGCTGAATAAGTCACCTGCTCCACAGAGTGATACAAGAATCATTCTTCTCATCTGGACATATGTCTTAGAAGAATAACTGTTCCAACAGATGTTGGAAGCCACGTCATGGGATACAAGGACTATTCTTCTAATCCAGACATACGTCCTAGAAGAATAACTGTCCTGGAACATTTTCCACCGAGAGAATGTTTGTCCATCAACAAACTGACTGGCAATCATCTCCATTACTAGTGATAGTCTCCATGGCAATCAGAACAATGCCATCTAATATAACACAACTGTGTCTATTCATAGTAGTATACAACTACTATCCAGGGGTACACAACCACTCTCAGTAGCACACTGCTACTAACCAATGACACACAATCACTATCAGTGGATCACATCCACCACAGTAGTATACAACTACTGTCTAGAGACGTACAGTGTCCACAACAATCATATCATCTGATATCAACCTACATAAAACAATATCATGATATAAACTAAGTCATCTGGGCCATTCTTCCACTCACATATGTGAGATCTGGAAGAGCATCTGCCCTCAAAAGTAAAACATCAAGCATGGGCTAACTAGACTATTCTTCTCAAGCATAGAAGAATAATTGTCCTTGATTTTTGAACCTGGACCATTCACCTAACTAGGCCATTCATCCGGCACTAATCATAGTGCAACTTGGAGAGAATGAGTCTGCCTTAGGGAATGCCTGTCCCTAATTGTTGAACCTGGACCATTCCTTCGACACTAATCACAGTGCAACCTAGAGAGAATGAGTCTGCCCTAGGGAATGACTGTCCTGCACCAACCTCCAAAACGAACCATTCTTCGAAACTTCTCACAACTGTGAACCTCGAAAGAATGACTGCCTAGCGAGGCGGACCATTCTACTTTACCACTACTCAGAGTGACTGCCAAGAAGAATGAATGTCCTAGACCATTCCACCACACTGACCACAAGGGGAATCGCTGTCTATGGTACATCTGCAATCTATCGGACCATTTTCATTACGAAAATGACTGTCCGATCTGGACCATTTTTTGAACTGGAAAAATGCCTATCATCAGAAATCTCAAACCACTTTCCGAACTAGAAAGGAACTACCCATCCTGGACCGTTTTCCGAACTAGAAAATTATTGTCCATAAATCAATGACATATCAATGCTCCCTCCCAACCTGGGAGTAATCACTTCCTTTTCCAATAAGGAAGTCGTCTCCACGAGCCCCAGCTTGTCTCTTAAGTACGCAAACTTTTTATCTTGAGCAGAGGCTTTATCAAATATCTGCTATTTGCTCGTTGGTGGAAATATACTGGAGAACCACTTCTCTCTTATGGACTTTATCACAGAGAATATAATGCTTGATCTCAATGTACTTCGGTCTGTCATGAAACACTGGTTTTCTTTGAAAGATTCACATAGATCTGATCATTACAATATATCATGGTCGAATTCAACACTTTTGTTTCCTGCTAGCTCATGACATCGTGGCAAAGCTCAAACTGAAACATATCCAAGTAGCACTTCTTCTTCATCATGAGAGTTTCCCATGGATTAGCAATCCATCATCCCAGGCTTCTAAGGAACCATTTTGATACACTATCCTAATCATAGAAAGTTTTCACCATGCTTTTGCTGTATATGAGATACTCTGCATCAAGTCGTTTGAATCCATACAAGGTCTTCTTAGATCTGCATACATGGGTCTCTTTCTGGTATAAGCTTCTTTCTCAATTTGCTTTATTGGGAAGAACAATCTTTTACATGTAAATTCCAATCCATGGATATTGTAGGAGGTATATCTGGTTTATCGAAACAAGCTGTCGTCATAGTCTTCTCCCTCCTTTTGGAAGAATCTCTGAATCTCTCAATGCTTCCATTCATAAGTCTTTTTCACATTTTCTTACATACATTGTTCTTTATCATAACTTCCATTTCTTCTGCTTGATTGCTTCTAGTGGGTTCAAACCAAGCTGATAGTCTTATGATTCTTGGTATAATAACTGGTTGTTCTTGCTTTTCTTTCTTTCTTGGGATCTTCATGTTCTTCCTCATGTTCCTCTTTAGCTTTTGGGTCCATGGAGTCTTCTATAGATTCCATGCCCTGAAGATTCCAACTTCTTCCTTTCATCATAGGATCATGGATGTAGATGGACAACCAGGGATACTTAAGGCTTCTTTTCGAAGAAGACTTCTTCTAGAGTCAAACTGAACACGTGTTGCTTATCATGGTTGCTACTTTCAATAGGAACATGGACAGATACTTCATAATCCTCAATGGATCATATCATTTAGGATTAGCTCCCTCCTAATCCTTGCTTCATGCATGAATGCATGCTCTTCTTTTGGAATTCTGTAATCAGCTCCCTCCATCTAAGAGAGTCCACACTNACATGGACAGATACTTCATAATCCTCAATGGATCATATCATTTAGGATTAGCTCCCTCCTAATCCTTGCTTCATGCATGAATGCATGCTCTTCTTTTGGAATTCTGTAATCAGCTCCCTCCATCTAAGAGAGTCCACACTTTCTTCTGCATCCTTATTGCCTTCTGCAAAGTGTCACAAGTCTCTTTCTAATTTCCTCTTGATTGCTGACTTCTTTCTGTTTTGACTTCTTCTAGGTCTCTTCAAGTTTGATTCTGATTTCGGCCTATATGGCAGTTGTTACTCATATAATAGCTTCCACAGGAATTGTTACCAAAGATTGTCAACGTACTTCATCTTTTTCATGTGTATTGCTTGACTTGTAGTCATCATGATAACAATCCTTATCTTGTTGTTCTTCCATAGGTATTGTTTCACGTGACAATCTTATCTTCTAATAGATATACATGATATGTACAGGAACTATGTAAACATGGTATGTACAAGAACTTTGAAGAATATTGTTATCTTGACTTAGAAGAATTTTGTTGTATCCTACTTTGTTTTCTTTGAGGGTTCCCTTTCTTTGGCAACTGTTGCTTCGTTTGTTTCCTTCATTTTCTTTAACTCAGGACAATGGTTCTTGTAGTGACCATATTTTCAACAGTTGAAGCATTGTATCTTTGACATATCCTTTTCTTGATTTGGTTTCTTCCTTAAGCCAAACTTCTTCTTATTCCTGAAATTCTTGAACTTTGTTGTGAAGGCTTGATCATCATATTTCTTTTGGGATTTCTCTTTTGCGTTAATCCTTGATTCTTCTTGTGCACAACAAGTCCAAAGTTCTTCAAATGTGGGCTACTCCTTTCTTGTGTTCATGCTTGCGGCAAATGCATCCCATGTCTTGGGAATCCCATAGAGTACTATATTTACCAGTTCCTTTTCTGAAATGATTTCTTCAATAGCTTGTAGTTGATCTCTTAACTGAGAGATTTTCACAAAGGATGATGTTATGCTATCATCATCATTCATTTTCATGTCACAAAGCTCATTCTTCAGACTCATTACTTATCCAATGTTTCTGACTGAGAAGAGATTAGTTAGGGCATCATACATCTTCTTAGATTAGTCGAGATGAGAGATGTAGGGTATCAAGTGGTCTTTTACAAAGTCCACTATGATACTCATAGCATTGATGTCATTGTCCTTGAACTTCTCCATAACTGCAATGTTCTGAGGTTCCTTCTCTTTTCCCGCTTCAAATTGTAGTTCCATGATCTTGCCTTTCACGAGATCCAATACTTTATTCTTGGCAAGGATGAGGTCAATCCTTGTCTTCCATGCCCTGAAGTTAGAAGCCCCTTCTAACTTGTTTTCTTACTTCATAGAGTAAGTCATTACTGTTTGACTTGGTCAACCTTTAACTTTGACCAAAAACTCAAACTTGACGTCTTGGCTTACTGGGAGTACCAAGAAGTGTGCTAGGCTATCCAAAAATTAGGTCAATCTCTTCACTTAAGGTGCCTTAACGAGAGGGTTAGGGTTTCGTTGTTGCAACAAAACTTTGATTGCAACTGTAACAGAGCAAGTCCTCCCAATCTGTCTTCCAGCGGTTATACTATCCAAAGATAGTGTGGGCCCATAGTCTGTTAGAATAATAAGTGTGCTCGTTTCACCATAGACAATATAGCAATATTGTCACCCAACCATAGGCCGAAGCCACCCTCGAGCACCTTGACCTTGACAGCAAGAATAATTCCAGAAGCAAACCCTAGAACCAATAGCCAATCAAGGTAGCGTACCTCTCTCCAGAGCTAGCGTACCAAGCAGAAAGTCC
The DNA here is from genome assembly GCA_010110895.2 of Picea sitchensis. Classification (NCBI taxonomy): domain Eukaryota; kingdom Viridiplantae; phylum Streptophyta; class Pinopsida; order Pinales; family Pinaceae; genus Picea; species Picea sitchensis. Next base: position 71,965 of record SNQJ01S0028129.1, on the reverse strand, counting down.
AAACCAAAACCGCAAGATTCCAGTTGCAGCAGCTGCAGCTGCAACTCCTCTCCAAACTAGCGCACAATTGGTTTTTTGCAGTTGCGAGAGTGTGAGTCCCAAATGAGCTCCAGTGCCCTGTATTTATACTGCTCCATCTTAGCTGTTTGGGCCGACTTCTCTTCCTGGGGACTAATAACTCAATATTAATTATTTCTTTAAGCCGACTAGTCTTCTAGAGTTATTATCCAAGTCTTTACGGTTTCTCTTGCTTTCTGGAATATTCCAGTCTCGTCAAGATTACATGTAGAGGTTAATACCTCCTGCAGGTATCATAATATCAACATTTTCTTAGTTCAACCAATTGCCTTCTATCTTCTTTTACTCAATCTAGGATTTCTTTGATCAATTCCTTCTTTTGTGCTATGCAGATTTCTTTATCCTCGATTTCTTTTTTGAGAATGGCTTCTCCTTTTAAATTCAATTGAATTTGGCTAGACTGTCTCAAATATATGGATCTCATCAAGCAAAATTGGGAACCTTGAATGGAGAGGGAGAGTATCTGATGGTTCATTTCCATAAGAACCTACTCAAAATTAGGGTTGTGATGAAAGAATAGACTAAGAAACAATTCGGCAACCACCACAAAACTAAAACAAGTAGAGGGTAGAATAGTAGACATTCATGATTTGGAAAAAGTTATTGGTTTTTAGCGGGAATGGTTCACTAAATTGCAAGGAGTAAATGATGAAAGACACAAATTAATTGCATGGGAAAAGGCAAAATAGAGAATGAGTACAAGTAGGGGACAACATTGCCTCTTTCTTTCATAAGTAGGCCTTGGATAGAAAACTTTAAAATAGTATCTCATTTATAATGAGAAAGGCGAGCTTTGTGAATCTTTTGACACAAGAGGTAGGGTGAGGGTATCATATTTTAAAAGAATTTATATCCAACTGCAGAAGGAGAACATAAGGGATGTATTGACTATAGCGTCAATCCTTCACAAATGGGTAGAGGAGGACAGCAATGGAAATATTTTGCATCTAGTAACTATGGAGGAACTCTCATAGAGATTAAAGCAACCTCAAAATGACAAAGCCCTTAGACTTTGTGGATTTTTAGTGGAATTTTCAAGGGATTTTTGGATATAGTAGGAGTGGATTTATTAAATGTGGTTGAGGAATCTAGGAGCAAAGGAAAGGTCCTTTGAACTATAAGCTCCATCTTTATAGCCTCAATCCCAAAGGAGAGGGATCCAACCCACTTTGATAAGTATAGATCGATTTTTTTATGCAATTGCATTTATATGATCATAGCAATTGCCATCTCAGCTAGACCAAAGCCTAATCTCTTTGAAGACATATTGAAGGGGCAAATGGGTTTCCTTGAAGGAAGAGATAATGAATATGTCATAGGTTCAACCCAAGAGGTGTTGTTCTGTGTTAAAATGAATCTCAAGAGAGCCATTATCATCGAGAAAGACTTATCCCAAATCTCAAGAGAGCCTTTATCATCAAGAAAGACTTATCCCAAATATATGATTTCACAAATGGGTTGTACTTGACAATGATATTAACCCAGGTTAGTTTTGACCATCCCTTTATCAATTGGATAGAAGTGTGCTATATTTTAGTCTCATATGCAATATTAATGAATAATTTTACTTCTTTGTTCTTTGAACCCTCTAAGGGGCTAAGGTTGTTGATGTTACGATAGCTACGGGAGGTGTTAACCTCCATGTGTAACCTTTGACTAGAATGGAATATTCCGGAAGCAAGGAAAACCCTAAACAAATGTGTGAAAACCCTAGAAGACAAGTCGGCCTAGCAGAATAAATAATATTAGAATATTATCTTCCAGAAAGACAAGTCGACTCCACAGGAAAAAGATAAACAAAAAATATAATTACCAAAAAGTTAGGTCGGCCCAACTAGAAAAGTCACTAGACAGATTAATATAAATAGAGGACGTTTTAGCTCATTTGTACACCCAGTCAGAGCACAAGTCTTGTGGAGAGCTGCAGTTGCGGCTTCAAGGAGGAATAAGGGTTTATGGTCATCTCTTGGTCTTGGTCTCTCTCTAGTGCTATCAAGTGATATTCTTGGTGATACTCTTGGTGATATTTTTGCTAAGTATGGTGCAAGTTTGAGAGAGTAGTGCAGCTGTTGCAGTTGTGTATGGTACTTGTTCTATGGATATGGAGACTCTCTCTCTCTTGTGTGCTACCCTTGAAGAAGTAGCGCTCTACTTGTTTTGAGTTGTTGCTATAGTTAGCAGCTAGGGTTTATTTGTTGCTTCTAGTATGTCTTTCTAGAATAATTTTGTCAAAGGTTAAGGTGCTCGGGGGTGGCTTTGTGCCTATGGATGGGTGACAATAGAGATATTGTGTATAGTGAAAACGAGCATATCAATTATTTTAACAGGTTATGGCCCACACCACCTTCAGGACAGTATAACCACTGGAAGGTAGCATGGCAGTTCTTTTGTTAAGCTCGTTATGGCACTAGTTGCAGCTGCAGCTAGGGTTTCTAATTGTGTAGCTGGAGAAAACCCTAACCTAACCTTCTAGGCACTTCAAGTGAGAAGTTTGGCATAATTCCTAGACATTCTAGTGCGCCTTAACCTAGCGCACCTCTTGGTACTCTCAGCCAACAAAATTGTCAAGGTTGAATTTTTGGGTCAAAGTCAAAGGTTGACTTTTGGTCAAAATTAATTTTATGCTCAAAGATGAAATTTCAGAGTTTCTAACTTGTTCTAATCATTGAACCTTCTTGATTTAGTTTCTAACTAGATAGGTTAGAATGATTTTCTAACCTCTTCTTACTTGAGGGACAAGCTGGGACTTGTGGAGATTGCTCCCTTGGTTGAGAGGGAGGAGATGACTTCCTCGGCTGGGAGGGAGCTTTGATATTTGGCATCATGGACTATCAGTGAGCCGCGGATTTGTATCATGCTAGTACAACTTAGGGATAATGCTTGCATCATGCTAGATATGATCATGCTAGTACAACTCAAATATGATACAGATGGTTGGAGTTGTTGATGATATAGTGGCTGAGGAGCATCGTGCTAGTACAACTTAGAGATAGACATACAGCGTAGATATGATGTATTGGCATCATGCTAGATATGTTAATGCTAGTACAACTTAGTGACGATGTTGGTGAGTCGCATCATGCTAGTTATGGCCATGCTAGTGCAGCTTAGATATGACCATACAACTTAGAGATGATGTAGAGGGCTCGTGTCATGCTAGATATGATCATGCTAATACAACTTAGAGGTGTCATACAACTTAGATATGATGCATTAGCATCATGCTAGATATGTCACGCTAGTACAACTTAGAGATGACATAGTGAGGCACTGATCTACATCATGTGAGTACAACTTAGATATGATGCATTGGCATCATGCTAGATATGTCATGCTAGTACGGCTTACGGCTTAGAGATGATGTAGATGATACTCCAAATCATGCCAGTACAACTTATATATGATGCATTCACATCATGCTAGTATGACTTAGAGGTGATGCAGCTGATGACATTGTTGATGCAGGATGATATTAGATGATATGATTTGATTTTTGTAGAGACTGTATGTCTCTACACAGTAGTTGTATGCTACTGTGGTGGATGTGTTCCACTGGTAGTGATTGTGTGTCACTGGTTAGTAGCCGTGTGCTACGAGGAGTGGTTGTGTACCACTGGGCAGTAGTTGTGCACTACTATGGATAGACACAGTTGTGTTCTATTGGATGGCATTGTAGCAGTTATATGCTACTATCTGATTGCCATGGAGACTACCACTAGTGTTGGAGATGATTGCCAGCTAGATGGATAGTCAGTGTGCTGGTGGGTAGACATTCTCCAGGCGAAGAATGATCCATGTAGAACAAATTGCTAGTGGACAGACATTCTCCCTGTGGAGAATGGTCCAGGTTGACAGATTGTTGATGTATCATGGACTGGTATTTTCCTAAGGCACAGATTGTGGCCCGATTAGTAAAATGGTTCATGATCGATATTCTCCTAAGGCACATTTATTGGTCTGATTAGGTTGAATACTCCGCCCCCTAAGGACATGACGTCCCGATTAGGGTGCTTGATACGGGACCGATATTTTCTAAGGCATATGGGTAGTGATTGATCTCTATGGTACATATGACCCGATTAAAAAATAGTCTGAGACTAGCATTCTTGTAGGAATGGTCTCTGTAGCCCATGGCGTGGCTTTCAGCATCTGGGAGGACTGACATTCTTCTAGGACGTTGGTCCGGATTAGAAGAATGGTTCTTGTAGCCCATTGCAAGGCTTTCAACATCTGCTGGGACAACTATTCTTCTAGGACGTATGTTCAAATTAGAAGAATGGTCCTTGTATCACTCTGTTGAGTGGGTAACTCATGCGAGACACTCTACTGAGTGCGTTGAGTTCAACATATGACTTATTCAACATCATGCCCGATTACTCAAATGGAGTATAGCCTCAAGCGATGATGCAAACGATGATGTATGTTGATGCCAAGATGCTATAAGACGATACTAATAGTGATGATGATTCTCGTGACTTGATCTACGTGATCATGAGATAGCATGTGTGGCTATGATGATGCTACTGGCAAAATGGTGTATGTGTGCTCAAGACCATTATCGTTAATACCTCCTTGGCTAGGAGGGAGTGTTGATGTTTACAATAGTTGCGGGAGGTATTAACCTCCACGTGTAACCTTTCACTAGAATGGAATATTTTGGAAACAAGGGAAACCTTAAACAGATGTGTGAAAACCCTAGAAGACAAGTCGACCTAGCAGAATAAATAATATTAGAAGATTATCTTCTAGAAAGACAAGTCGGGTCCATAGGAAAAGATAAACATAAAATAGAATTACCAGAAAGTCAGGTCGGCCCAGCCAGAAAAGTCACTGGACAGATTAATATAAATAGAGGACGTTTTAGCTCATTTGTACACCCAGTCAGAGCGCAAGTCTTGTGGAGAGTTGCAGTTGCAGCTGCAGCTGCAAGGAGGAATAAGGGTGTATGGTCATCTCTTGGTCTTGGTCTTGGTCTCTCTCTAGCGCTATCAAGTGATATTCTTGGTGAAACTCTTGGTGATATTCTTGGTAATACTCTTGGTGATATTCTTGCTAAGTTTGGCGCAAGTTTGAGAGAGTAGTGCAGTTGCTGCAGTTGTGTATGGTACTTGTTATGTGGATATGGAGACTCTCTCTCTTGTGCGCTACCCTTGAAGAAGTAGCGCTCTACTTGTCTTGAGTTGTTGTTGCAGTTAGCAACTAGGGTTTATTTGTGTTTCTAGTATGGATTTCCGGAATAATTTTGTCAAAGGTTAAGGTGCTCGGGGGTGGCTTTGTGCCTATCGATGGGTGACAATAGAGATATTGTCTATGGTAAAAACAAGCATATCAATTATTTTAACAAAGACATGGTTGCCCCCTCTTCCTACTACTTTTCTAGCTAACAGTAGAGGGTCTTAGTAGGTTAATAAAGGAGGACACAAGAGTAGGGGAGATACAAGGTGTCTTAGTTGCAAGACATACTAGGGTGTGCCATCTCATGTTTGTAGGTGATCTTTTGTTATTTGGAAATGGGTTCCTTCCTTTTACAATTACAAATGGAAAAGATGGTGTTTCTAGGCCTTCACTTTTAACCTAGCAATTATAGAGTTGGATACTAAAATTGGCTAGTAGATAAATTAAAATCAAGGTTGTCTCAAAGGGCCCACCAATGGGTCTCTGGCCAACATTTCAAAGTAGATTTTTAATAAGGTAAGGAAGGTGTGTTTCAACTACCTAAGGAAATGGAACAAAGATGAGGGTGAACTTCCTTTTGGTTAGATGGGAAGAGCTCTATCGAGGTCAAAAGATAGAGGAGGATGGGGATTAAGAATCTAGGAATGTTCTCAAGAAATCTAGCAACTAGGGGGGTTTGAAGTTGTTAACGAAGGAAATCCTTTGGTAGGAGATTGTTCTCAAAAAATATATAGCACCAATGTCCATAGAAGAGTGGATAAGGACACACGACAAATCTTATAAGGGTAGCTCAAACTTTTGGAAAGCTCTAATTGACTCTTTCAATATGATTAGCAAATTCCTATTTTGGCAGATTAGAGTTGGCATTAGAGTTAGGTTGGGGGAGGATGATTGGATAGAAAAGGACCTAAACTATAAGATGCCAAGGTCACTACAAAAGGAATTTTTTGGCAGAAATACTCAACACTATCAGATGTGGTCGTCCCACTTGCTCATCCAACATTAGATTAAATTTGGCAAGGTAGCAATGACATTGGCCTCAATGGGAAAGAAGCAACACAGTGGAAGACATGTTAGTTTTAGAGCAGCTATTAGGTTTCTTTTCAATTTACAAGACAATAATAGCATATGCAGGATCACTGAGAGAAACACAATCACAAGATACACAACATTTATCCTGGGAAACCCTCATGGGGGAGAAAACCCAGCAAAAACTTCCTTAATATAGATAGCCAATACAATGCCAAGACAATAAACCAAAACACTAGAGAATATCCAACACTGAGCAATGCACCTCTCTCTTCCTTTTTTCGGCAACAGGAAACTGCAGCTTCCTTCGAACTTGTGCACTAGATGAGTGAGTTGAGTGAGTGAATGAATGAGGTGCTAGCCTCTCTTATTTATACTGGCTGGCAAGCGCTAGGGAGGTGTCTCTTCACTGGACAGGGCCGACTTCTTAACTTAGTGGCTAAAACCACTTTAATTAGGCCTAGGGGCCGACATCTTAATTAGCATGATATAATTAGGGTTTGACCAATCCACAAAAGGGGATTTGGTCATTTACAAAGCTCGACATGATCAATCCACAAAAGGGGATTGATCTAATTAATAATAACTCAATAATAAATAGAATACTCTTTGCAATTACAATATTTCAACACTCCCCCTTAACAAGAAGGGTATTCTACAACATCATCAGGAGAGAGAGAGGGCAGCCACATTCAACATCTGTAACACTAACTAGCATATCTATAAATCATCGGAAGTTTTTCTCATCCCCAATATCAATATCCACAATAAGGAGCTGGAATGGCATCATCATCATCTACATCAACATCAATTAGTATAACACTAATACATCATCATCATTAATAGCATCAACAACAACAACATCATCATCATAGCACGAAGGTTGGAGCAACAACATCATCATCATCATGGGGCAACAGAATGAGGCAGGTGTATCAACAACATTTTGTGGTACTCTGACAGTCCCTAAGGAGCTTCTCAGGAATCATAAGATTCCCTAGGATGTAAAATCTTAACGGAGCTACCACGTGGTACTCTGACAGACCGTCCGTACCGGACCTTCGGGATCTGCACATGAATCATAAGATTCCCTAGGATTATAAAAATCATAACGGAGCTACCACTATTGACCACAACTAGCATATACATGCACAGGTACTCTGACAGACCGTCCTTACCGGACCTTCGGGATCTGTCCAGGGATGATCAGTCCGCTAGGATATAAAATCCTAACTGAGCTACCTGATGTTGGTCAGGATACCATAGTATCATCATCATCACTCCCCCTTTCGAGGGAGGTCCTTTCGGACTATACCAAGTTTGTCTCGAAAGTGCTCAAACTTGACACAAGACAAAGGCTCGCTCAACACATCTGCAACCTGCTCTTCTGTGCCAACATATTGGAGCTTTATGGCTCCCCTCTACACCATATCATGAATGTAGTGATACCGGATTTTTATGTGCTTCGACTTGTCATGGAACACAAGGTTCTCTGTCATTTTTATGCAGCTTTGGTTATCACATAGAATCATGGTTGCTTCCATCTCCAGATCAAATAGACCTGTCAACAACTTCCGTAGCCATATGGATTCAAAACTAACGGAACATGCAACAATGTATTTCGCTTCTGTTGTGCTGAGAGCAATACTAGATTACTTCCTACTATGCCATGAAGTCATGGCTGACCCTAGACTGAAACAACATCCTGAAGTGCTCTTTCTGTCAGAAACACTTCCATCCCAATCTGAATCGATATAACCAATCAGTCTAAAGTCTTGATCTCCATTGTAGCAAAGACCAAAGTCCAACGTACCCTTAAGGTATCTCATCACATGTTTTGCAACAAGGTGAACACGTTTGGGCTCTACCAGATACTGACTCAAGGTGTTCACAGCAAAACATATATCTGGCCTGGTATTCGTCAAATACATCAACGATCCAATGATCTGTCTGTACAATGTAGCATCAACCAATTCTGACGAAGTATCAACCACGAGCTTCAACTTCGTTTCCATGGGTGTATTCATGGTTTTACACTCCAACATATCAAACCTCTTCAGTATTTCAACTACATACTTCCCTTGGTTAAGGAAGATCTTCTTCGGGCTCTGCCAAACCGCAAGACCTAAGAAATAGTACATTAGGCCTAGGTCTTTCATCTCAAATTCGGCTGTGAGCTTCTTCTTACAATCAATGATGAGCTTTCCTTCTCCAGTTAAGAATAAGTCATCCACATACAACAGCTATATAACTGGCTCATCATTCATAACCTTGAAGTAAAGGTTAGAGTCATCTTTACTCTTGGTAAAGCCCAAGCTCGTCGGGAAACTGTCAATTCTTCCATACCAAGCTCTAGGAGCTTGCTTCAATCCGTACAAAGCCTTCTTCAACCTGTAGACATGAGTCTTTTTGTCTTCAACTTCAAACCCTTGGGGTTGCTCTATATACATTTCTTCTTCAATGACACCATTCAAGAAGGTTGTTTTCACATCCATCTGGTGTAACTTCCACTTTATCTTAGCTGCAAGGGCTATGATGGTTTTGATAGAAGTGTATCTGGCTACAGGAGCAAACGTCTCTTCATAATCAATGCCTTCCTTTTGAGAAAAGCCATGACCTACAAATCTTGCTTTATATTTCTCAATACTTCCATCAACATCATGTTTTATCTTGTATAGCCATTTGGAAGATACCACATCTTTGTTCATCGGTCTGTGAACTATTTCCCATACATCATTCTTTATAATTGATTGGTATTCTTCTGTCATGGCATTTGCCCATTCTTTCTTCTGAATGGCTTCTTCAAAGCAAGTAGGCTCCTTCTCTATGAGGTCACACATCAAATCCATATAACTGGAGAATGGCTTAGGTTTCTTGACTTTTCTCGTGGTTCCTTCTGGGGCACCATACTTCTCTCCATCTTGAATTAGTTCCCTTGCCTAAGTTGGCTTTCCCTTGTGAGAGATCGTCATTTGGGGAGGTTCTTGAGATTCTATCATGTCATGATCTTTTGCAATCGCCTCATCGGGGGAAACTGTGACTTCCCTCACTGGTTCTGCAACTCTGGGAGCTACAACTTCTTCTTCGTATACTTCTTCAAGCTGGCATCTTCTTGATTTCTTGAGTGTTGCATCTTCATCAAAGGTTACATCTCTACTAATCTCAATATGATTGTAACCTGGTATGTAAATTTTGAAGGCCTTAGAGACCTCACAGTATCCAACAAATATTCCCTTCTTTCCCAAAGGGTCCAACTTGGTTCTCTTCTCTTTCGGAATGTGTACAAACACTGGACAACCAAATATTTTGAGATGGCTTACTTCTTGCTTCTTTCCAGAGAACATTTCTTCGGTGGTTTTGAACCCAAGTGTACTATGGGATAATTTGTTTTGTACATACACTGTTGTTCTTGTTGCTTTTGCCCATAAGTGCATTAGAAAATCTTGAGCATGGATCATAGTCTTCACTGCTTCCATTATAGTTCTGTTCTTTCTATTTGCTACACCATTTTGTTGAGGATTGTAGGGAGTCGTGAGCTCCCTCTTAATCCTGACATCTCTGGAATCGCTTCATCAGGGGAAACTGTGACTTCCCTCACTGGTTCTGCAACTCTGGGAGCTACAGGTTCTTCTTCATATACTTCTTCAAGCTGGCATCTCTTTGATTTCTTGTGTGATGCATCTTCATCAAAGATTACATCTCTATTGATCTCAATATGTTGGTAACCTGGTATGTAAATTCTGAAGGCCTTAGAGACCTCACAATATCCAACAAATATTCCCTTCTTTCCTGAAGGGTCCAGCTTGGTTCTCTTCTCTTTCGGAATGTGTACAAACATTGGACAGCCAAATATTTTGAGATGGCTTACTTCTGGCTTCTTTCTGAAGAACATTTCTTCGAGGGTTTTGAACCCAAGTGGACTATGGGATAATTTGTTTTGTACATACACTGTTCTTGTTGCTTCTGCCCATAAGTGCTTTGGAGATCTTGATCATGGATCATAGTCTTCACTGCTTCCATTATAGTTCTATTCTTTCTTTCTGCTACACCATTTTGTTGAGGATTGTAGGAGTGGTGAGCTCCCTCTTAATCCCAACATCTCTGCAAAAGCTAACAAACTCTTTTGAGGTGTATTCCTCCATTATCTGACCTGAGTATCTTGATTTTTCTTTCTGAGAGATTCTCTATCAAGGCTTTGAATTCCTTGAATTTTCCAAACACTTCATCTTTTGATTTCAAGAAGTAAACCCAAGTCTTGCGAGAATAGTCATCAATAAATGATACATAGTATACATACCCNATCTTGATTTTTCTTTCTGAGAGATTCTCTATCAAGGCTTTGAATTCCTTGAATTTTCCAAACACTTCATCTTTTGATTTCAAGAAGTAAACCCAAGTCTTGCGAGAATAGTCATCAATAAATGATACATAGTATACATACCCACTAAGAGAGGTGGATGGCATTGGGCCACATACATATGAGTGGATGAGCTCCGAGACTCCTTCTGCTTTACCGTCGCTCTTGGGGAAAGGATTCTTGATGTTCTTTCCTTGTGCACATCCCTTGCACACACCTTCATGATCAACCTTGAAATCTGGTAGACGTGTAACTGCTTTGCTTACATATGGTAAGGCCTTGTAGTTGATGTGAGCTAGTCTTCTATGCCAAAGTTCACACGAACTCTCAGTGGAGTGAATCAAGGTTGCATCTGAGTGACCTTTTAATTTGTACAGGCCACCTTCTTTTGTTCCAATAACAATTGCATCTTCTATGGTTTTTCCTTTAGTCCACATAAGGACTTCACCATCTATGAATGCAACCCTAAAGCCTTTCTTATCTAAAGCTGAGATAAAGAGCAAATTCTTTGTCAAACCTGGTACATATAGTACATCCTTCATCTTCATTGGGATCCCTGAATCAAGTTTGTAATTGGACTCTCCCACTCCTTTGATAGGGCACTGGTAATCATCTCCAAGTGTAACTTTCTGGGGAAAGTTCTTTTCTGTAAGGCTAGAGAGAATGTTTCTCTGATCTGTCATGTGCTTGGAGGCACCACTATCTATGAGCCAAGTATCCTCACCAGGTGACACTAATCCTGAGAGGGCGGAGATTAAGGCATAGTCTTCAATCTTTTCTTTAATCATCTTTGTGGGTGGGTCTTCTTCTTCAACTATATGGGCATGGTGCCTTTTGTTTATCTTCTTGTATTCTTCTCTTCTAGCTGGACAATTCTTAGCAATATGTTCCATCTTGTCACAATGGTAACATTGATAGGATGAGAAATCCTTTTCTCTTCTTTGACCTTTCTGAAACTTTTGGAATCTCCTTGGAGGGTGAGATTCTTTATGGATGGATCTGTTTGGGGAGTGAGACTCCTTATGTAGATGGGTTTCCTTCTTGAAGTGAGACCTTCTCTTTCCTCCTTTAGCATGAGCAGCTAGGGCTTGATCTTCATCCCTTAATAGTACTGCTTCTCGGTTAGCTACTCTTGCTTCTTCTTGAACACATTCTTCCCAAAGACTGTCAAATTGTTGTTTCTCCTTTCTGGCACAAATGGTTTGCATGAATGCATCCCAAGGTCTTGTGAGACCATTAAGAGTTGTCATTATGATTTCATCTTCATCTAGGGTATCTCCAATTGCTTCTAGTTGTTCCTTGAATTGAAAGATTCTAGAGAAATATTCATGAACCGTTTCTCCTTTCTGCATCTTTGTATTCTTGAGTTGAGTTCTCAAGTTCATCTTTCGGTTAATGTTTCTTCCTTCATTCAATCTGGTTAGGGCATCAAACATTTCTTTTGGGGTATCCTTAGATGCCACTTGATCTTTGATAGAGTTTGCAATGATTCTTTTGGCCCTAACCATGTCCTTCTGGTACTTTGCTTTAGCTGTAGCATCTGCGGGTTCTAGTACATTTTCTTTGATGAATCTTGCTAGGTCATTCTCTTCAAGAATGTGCAATCCTATACTTCCAGGCACGAAAGTTATCCACACCTTCTAACTTGTCAATAAGCTTGGTGCTTGTAGACATCTTAACCTGGAGCTAGAAAAATGACCAAAAAAAGAAAGTGCTCAGAAATTAAATCTAAACTTACCATGAGGTGCGCTTGGCCGAGGCGAGTAGCCTGGTGCAGTTAGTTTTCTGAAAATCCAATTTTTACCCCTTGAAACTGGGCCTGCGAAAATCTGGATTGGTACTTCTGGTACTGGTTCTAGTTTTCCTGGTTTTCTGGTTTTCTAGTATCAGTGAAAACTAGGGTTTCACTTTTCGAGAGTTTTTTCCACTAAAAAAGTGCGCTCAAGCTGCCAATGAGTTCGCTGGGCTAGGGTGCACTTCCCTAGAAGTTTTTAGGCTGAAATTCCTCTTCAACAAAAAGCCCTAATTTTCTTGTACAAGAATAGTGACGTTTTTGCTTATCCAGTGAAAGGTGCTCTCTTCAGCTTAACTCTGATTCCATGGTAGTTTTAGTGCAGCTCTTAGGTTTCTTTTCAATTTACTAGACAATAATAGCATATGCATGATCACTGAGAGAAACACAATCACAAGATACACAACATTTATCCCGGGAAACCCTCATGGGGGAGAAAACCCAGCAAACACTTCCTTAATATAGATAGCCAATACAGTAAACCAAAACACTAGTGAATATCCAACACTGAGCAATGTGCCTCTCTCTTCCTTCTTTCGGCAACATGCAACTGTAGCTTCCTTCAAACTTGCGCACTAGATGAGTGAGTTGAGTGAGTGAATGAATGAGGCACTAGCCTCTCTTATTTATACTGGTTGGCAGGCGGTAGGGAGGTGTCTCTTCACTGGGCAAGGCCGACCTCTTCACTTAGTGGCTAAAACCACTTTAATTAGGCCTAGGGGTCGACTTCTTAATTAGCATGATATAATTAGGGTTTGACCAATCCACAAAAGGGGATTTGGTCATTTACAAAGGCCAACATGATCAATCCACAAAAGGGGATTGATCTAATTAATAATAACTCAATAATAAATAGAATACTCTTTGCAGTTACAATATTTCAACAAGATATTCATAGCATAGTGGGAGCATATTAAGGTGGTGAGCAAATCCAATTAGAAGCTACTCAGTAACACTTGGATATCAAACTCATTTTGGGTTGTTGGAAGGCAAGGATCCTTAAGTGGTGGTGGACTAAAATTTGAAAGGTCAAAGCGCACCCCCCAAGAACAAGGTATTTACCTAGATGGATTTAACCAATGTATTTACCTAGATGCTTCCTTTGTGAAGAAAGCTCAAAAATAGTGTCTTATCTCTTTATTCGCTACCATTTATCCAAAGAGATGTGGAGTGCAACAACAAGATTATTAAAGACCAGGGACACCTAGGAGGAACACTCTTTAAATCAAGCTTGGAGAACTAGATCATAGCAACAAAGGACAAGGATCAAACATTACCTCTCATGGCAATATGGTCGATTTGCTTAGCTCGCAACAATATCATCTTTCAAAGCAAAAGTTTCAACCCGAGAAGGGTTCACAGGTTGAAGACCAACTTACTTGTAGGATTAGCAAAGCATTAAGTTAAGAACCAATCAAGGATCAAGCTAATGCCTAGGTTTCTTTGATGAAGCAGCTAGGGATAACCCAAGACTAAGAGGAGCAAGAGGATGGATCAAACTTCAGAACAACTTAAAAATCTCCTTCAAACTACGTTTGAGTAGGGGCACAAACAAAATGGCCAGATTGATGGTAGCATATACATTGCTAAATATTGTCTTGGAGAAAGAGGTAAAAAATATGGATGTTTATGGAGACTCCAGAGTGATCAAGGGATGGTTACAAGGCACTATGTAGGTCAACAATATCCTCCATCAGGGGAGAATGAACAAGATAAAGGACATTATAACTAGATTTGTAAGCATCTCCTTTGCTCATGTTTTCAGGGCATTGAAATCAGGAGTAACTCCTTAGCAGAGGCAACAATGAATAACAACGATGAAGAGTGGCATCTATAGCTCATCTACTAGGTACATCTTCTAATTAGTCTTTTTGCTTTCAACAGATTGGTTGATCACTTGGATAGGCTAGAGCCAACATATCAAAAAGAAGGTAATAGGTCTACACGGCTAGCTAAGTTCTGATTGCATTGAGAGAAGCAGGGTATGGATGATATGTGTAATGTAACGTAACACTAATAAATTAAAATGAAAGATAAGTTGAGGTTCATTTTGTAAAAGTGAAAAACAAATCGATCATAATAATAAAAAATAATTTAAGAATCCAACCATATTAATAATAAAAGAATATAATAATAAATAAACCAGCATAGATCTATCTTAATCTTGATATTTTAAGCATTGAGAAGCTTGCACCTCGGTTTTGTTTTGATCTCTCTCAGTGCTTAATAGATTCGGTGTTAAGATGGATCTACACCAATTTTATGATTATAAGGAAAGAATAGTTCCTATACTTGCTCCGCTTATGCATGTGTAACAAGGGAAGGCATTAGATCTAAGAAAATACGATAGGTCAATAAAAATAAAAAGACCTTGAGACTTGCCAAGTCCAGGAAGTGTAACCATGGGAAACATATGCTTTTCAATAAGTGAAGGCTCTTTCTAACTTGATTTTAGCATTGTTATAACTTATGCTCAAACAATTGTCAATCCTAGTGTTCCCCGATCCACTCCTGACATCTGCGAAACTCATTCTCGATATTCCTGTGTTTTGGGGAGTTCGAGAATGGGTACGAAATGTCCCCCATTGGTTGAAAATGACGCTTGGATTGTGGGAATGTTTTGGGAACTTGGGAGTGTTTCCATTGGTGTTTCTTGTAAATAAATTCACCTTTCAACCTACATGCCATTTAATAATTAAATTGTAATATGTTTTTATATGCCTTGTTGAAGGAGATATTTGTGGTTTACTCAGCCGTTAATTGTGCCCTTTGCAATCCTCTTGTGCCCTTCGTCTATGGTATTTACTATGAATGCAGCTGTCCAATGTGCCTGTGTTCTGTCCATCAATTGTAATTGCCGGAATTGACACCAAGTGGGGAGAATGCCTCTACGCATTAGTGTATGGACAGTCTCTATCATTCATGGGGAGATTGAAGGTTAAGTCGCCGAAGTAGTGATCCCGAGAATGAAGGTTAGGTTGCCGAAGTAGTGATCTTGGTAATATTACATGACATGATAACAACCTTTATTTTCAATGATTCTATTTTCGTAATTTATAAGTGTATATAATTTACAATTGTAATTTTTGTTACATAAGCATTGATATTAATATAGATTTATATATTACGTTATACATTTAAAAATTTTAACATATTTTTTATTTTAGACAAATTATATTAAATATTAAAAAGTTATGTGAATTAGATATTTTAAAATAAATTTATATAAATTATATAATTGAAAATTTCATATATATATATATATATAATATATATAAGTTAATTTTAATTTTAATTTTGTTTTTTTATTATTTTTAATATTTTTTTACAGATAATATTGCTTCTCCCAACCTGCCGTTTCCTATAAATTTGGGCGAAACCCTTCCAGACACTTGTATTGGCATTCCCAACATCCTGCGTTCAGGAAACTCATGCAACATAGCTGTGCATCATCAATTCTTACATGCATTGATATATGAAAAGTCCTTGTTCTTGCATTAAAGTTTTCCAACGGGATTATTTAACTGTGTAGTAACTATTATATTTCTGGATCAGGATCCAAAATAGGCTTTTCATTGACTTACATCTCAATTTGTGATAGGGTTGGGAATGGAGTAAAACAAACTGCAAAGAAGATCTCTTTGTTTTGTACTCTTCCTTAGTCAAATTAATGTGTACTGTAAGTGCTCATCTGCATCTGTATAAGAGTTGAGACACTAGAATGAAGATGGCCTCTAATTAGACAAGTGGCACCAACAAATTACATTTGTTCTTGTTTTCTGTTTAAAGTGGATATCGAATTGTAGCCAGTGATGGGGGGCAAGTAGAAAGAGTGAATAATATATATGTCAAATTGTTAGATTTTTAGGGTAAGTTGAAAACAGCAGTCACTTTTAAATTTTCAAAGCAAAACTACTTAGATCTAAAGCACAAACAGCTTATAGAGACAGATCTATAATAGACAATGATAATAGAGGCAGACAAACATAAATAAGAGATCTCAGATCTTAAAACATAAGAGCAGATCTAGAAGAAATAGTAACAGCAGTTTAGACAAGGCTCATTCAAATACCAATATAAACTCAGAAACAACAGTAGATCTGTAGACTAGGTTCAGTGATAACGGTTCTATAGAAACAACAGTAGATCTATGTTCCAGACAGCAGAAGAGAACTTAGATTGTATGCTATAAAACTCAGATCTCAATCAATGACAAAAAGCTCTTCTACTAGTAACAGCAGATCTATGTAAATTAGTTCTGGAACAAAGAGTTCTTCTAATTGTAGCAGCAGAGTTAATGTAACAGCAGATTGATAATAGAACCACTTTACAGTTTCCTCAGATCTGTAGCTAGAAATAGATTGGAAACATACCTGATGACAGCCTTACCTCAGAGGATAGAACAAAGCCACAGTAGAGATCAATCCTTACTTGTTATGCTCAGTTAAAG